>JAOXJP010269038.1:0-20328 GCA_025762735.1 Platanus orientalis | reverse complement strand
GATATGAACCCTTGCACAGGTGCCTGGTTAAGTTTCAATCATATTCAAGAAAACAATTTTTTAAGAAAAATAGTTGAAGTGCATAGAAAGAGATGGAGAAGTGTAAACAATAATAACAAAGAAGAAGAAGAAGAAGTGAGAGAGGGAAAATTAGAGGGATATAAAATTTAGAAGTCAGGGAGAAGAATTGGGGGATACACATATAATTTGATTAAAATATTAGACACCAACTAAAAAAAGGAAACATAGGTATAGGAATGTGAAAAAATTAAGGAGAAAGGGGGAAAAGAAGTAGAAGGGAAACATAAAGAGAAAACTTGTTAGTTTCATAATATATATATATATATATATATATATATATATATATGCTAGGGTTGTCCATATCAACAACTCATTGCTTTAGTGTATATTGTGTTTGGTAGCTATCACTAATTTATCTTAAATTAAAATGCACTTAAAACACACTTGTTCCTCACCGGTCAGCCAAAAACTCACTTTTAAGTTGTTAAGATATGAAATTAAATTTACAACTATGGTTGTGAAGCTTATTCTTCCTTCTATGAGTGACTAATTTCCCTTGACGGCAACTTGTTACGGGGAGATTTTATTTTAGAACAACAAGCAATCCATTTGAAGCAGACTAGTTAGTCCAACGAGGATTGGAATGGTGCAAGTTGAAAGTGCTAAAGGAATAAGAAAAATGTCTTTTTTTTTGTTTGTTTGTTTTGTTTTGGGTTTTTTTTCCCCTCTTTTGAGTGAAGCCAAATAAACAAAGTTGAAGCAGAGAGGAAATACATGAATGCTTGTGATCTACTAACTGATATGACCCCGGATTATGTATAATGATAGAATGTAATTATTCTTCTTTGATAAAACAGAGTGTAATTTTTTACGGCCCCCAAATAATTCAAATAAGGCTTTGTTGAGTTGAGTAATGAGTACAACCTCTCTTTCTTTCTCTTTTGTGAATGAGTTCAACCCACTTATTGTGCAAGGAATGAGTTTGGGTAAAATGGGTTTGCAATTGTCACCAAACAACTCATTTGTTCGACTTCTTTCTATTACATACATCTATTTGTAACATAATTTTATCAGCTATGTAATGTAACCCACTAAATCACCACGTGACTGCAATTAAGTGGTTGAAAAGATATCATGACATGTAGGGGTGGAACTAGGATTTTCTGATAGCTTAAGTGTATATAACACCAAATTTCAAGTCGTGTATAAGGCAAAATTTGTTGAACAAATTACCTAGTCGTTTTTAAAGACTAGTTTATTATTTTATGAGTGAGAACTAAAACTTCAAATCTGATAGACTTGTTAATTATAGTCGTTTAATATAGCTGATCTCTGATTAACTCTAAGTTTCTCGGTTTGTATTATAAAATAGAATTGCAAAATATAAAGAAGAAGAAGCGGGAGAGAAGATGATATTCCTTTATATATATATGATCACACTTATTCACACACTAGCAAGTTTATCTATCCACAACTTGATTCATCCTTAAGCTTCCTATGATATCTTCCTCAGGGAGATTGTAGATGTATAATGGATGTGCTCCCTCATCTTTTGGAAGAGAGTTAAATTACAGACCTTCAAGAGATGGGTGCAGCTTGCTTCACGGTGAATCTTCATAGCTTTTCCAACTTTTCAAACTCCTTTGTTCTTTGTCTCTATCTCTATCTCTATGTAGCTATGTCCTTGTGTGTGTATGCTGATCTTTTTTTAAGTATTTATAGGCACCAAAAATGAGTTAGAGGAGAGTCACTGTTGATGAAGAACTCTATCTCTTCCATAGCGCCTCTATTGGAATGAGATTTCAAATCTTTATACAAAAAATATAGGTGATTCTTCTGTGTGAGAATCCACCTTCTTCCATCTTCTGGGCAGTTAAAGAACTCATAAGAGTCATGGCGCTTCAAAATAACCACCTTGGGAAGAGATGGGATTGAATTTCAGTTTCTGATTTTTGCAGTGCATGAATGTAAACAGTACATTCGTGCACACTTTTGGGGCGAAAGTGATAGCTTGAAATCTTTTAATTTTGGGCAAATAAGAATGTGATTTTTTATTCTCCGACAAGAGTGGCGAATGTCATATTTTGTTTACATTAGCACACACTTTTGGGTTTCTACAATTGTTCCATCGAAAAATGCATTACGAGTGTAACAAGGAGACGATGCTTTTTTTGGGATAAGAATAACGACCTTCAATTACTTCTGTCGATATTTTTTCTTTATTAGTTTCTGGGACTTTTCAAATTCCTTGTATTTTGATGAATATACCTCAACGAGTATATAAGTCCCCTTTCTTCTTCCTCAACTCATTTTTTCAGAATTCATTTATAGTAGAACTTCCTGAGGCATCCAAATTTTCTTTCCTAGTTCTTGAAAGTGTAAGTTTCTCTTCATTCTCTTTTTGTTCTTTCTTTTGGATGATCATCTAAAGTATGATGAACTGCAAAAGATACCAATTTTCTTTTCCCATGATCCTTCCTTCTTGATTTTGATTTCTTCTTGTACGAAGAGGAAAGTCTTTGTGTAGCCAAGAGAATCTTTGATAAGTTTTGAAGAAGCTTCAGAATATGCTTCCAAGACCTTTCGCCTTCCCTTTTTTTCTTTGTTTAGAATTTTGATTATCTTCTTCGGGGTGATCATTATCTCCGATGGCTCATTCGTAGCCTCCTGGTTCATCGAGTGAGTTATATGCTTGAGTGAGCTACGAATGACTTCTCTTTGCTTTCATTCGCGAGTTGAGATTCATCTACTTAATGTGCGTGAATGTGATAATTAATCCTCATTCGCCCACATTTTTACTCCATTCGCAGGGTATGTTTCATACTGAAGAAATTTTTGTTTATTTCACTTTTTTTAGGTGATGGCACCCAAATGAAAGTCCTCCAGTATAAGCAGGGGTGAATCATCTGCTCCTACTGATATCCATTCTAGGCCGATGAGACTTAGGTCTTGGATCAACCCAAGGCCAACTCCTACAACAAGACCAAGTCGTAGCCCTGCAGTAAGACCGATCTGTCATTGCAATCCTGTGCCTATTATAATTGACTCATCAGATTCTAAGGATAGTCCTCTAGTAATTAACTCAACCAATTCTGAAGATAATTTCCCTATACCAGAGCTTGACTCATCATCGAAGACTGAATCTTCTTTGGATCCTGAACCTATCCCAACCCCAGAGCTTGTCCTGACGTCAGGTATTCATCTTTGGTAAAAGTATTTAAGTCATTTTACATCTTTATTTTTTTAAAAATATTATGTAGAGCTTTCTTTTGAGGGTTAGGAAACTTTACCACCCTGGGATTACAATGAAGAAGAACTGAAAGATTTCCGTGAGAATGCAAAGCATGCGTGTGATACTTGTATCCACCTTTTACATGATCTTACTAAAATGGAACCCAAAGCAATCGCATTGCCATGCACCTGGGCTAGAGCCTTATCTTGTCTAGATGATGTGGAAATGTACCTCAAGAATGCGGGGATTAGGAGGACCGTAGAGTCTTTCTTGAATTCTTCAACTGCTATAGCACAAGCTGAAGAGACCTTAAAGCTTTCTCAACCCACTCCCACTCTTGAAGCCCTTATTGCGGAATCATAAGCAAAAATGGTTAATTTGAGGCGGGACCATGTCAAAGCAACTCGTTTGGAGTGCTTCGCAAGAGCATAATTGGTGGCATTGGAAAAACATTTTCATTATGTGAAAATAGAGTATACATGCCTTTGGAACCATATGAATGCTTGTTACGCCATTCTAGAGGATAATGAAGGTGCAATTGAGCATAAAGAACGTCTGATCGCCTAGGCCAGAGCTATCTTGGCTGCAAGGCAAGAGAGTGGTAATGACGAAATCTACCCTGAACAAGTGGTTAAATGTGTTGATGCCTAGGCCGCCCTTCAACAACAAACTCCCCCCTCTTAGGAACTCCGCGACAAGCTTAAAGCTTTCATCTAATTTTCTTTATCGGTTAAAAGATGTCTATTTTTTTTTCTCTTTTTACATCATGAATGATCATGTAATCTTTTTCAATTTCTTATCAATGAACCATCTTCCTTTCATGTCTCCATGTTCTTTGTGCCTTTATTAAAAAAAATTCATACTTCATCCAAATTTTCTTTCTTCATCCAAACAGATGAGTATTACTAGACTTCTTAGCTAAACCATAGTGGTTGTCTTTGAATGTCCTAAGGACTGTGCTTTGACTAAATCCATGCTTTTGAAGTTTGAGTCTAGTTATTTTGTAAGTGCAAGACCATGAAGATGAACCAAGCTTTGGTGTCTTGAAAGCTGAATTTATTGTCAAGACTTAATCAAAGCTATGGCCCTTGCAAACTTTAGAAACTTATTAGTCTTTGTCGTGGCAAATGAAAATTATTTCATCATTTGCCACAAATACTTCGGCAAATGGCAATTATATTTCTCATTCGCTCAGTTACCATGTTCATAGGTGAATGAGGTTGAGAATTCTCATTCGCGTACCTTGATTCAAAATGCGTTTTTCAAGGAACAATGATAATTGACGGCGCACGTCTCTTTGGTCACCACCCTCTCGTAATTGGCGAATGAAAAGACCATTTTAGCCTTGTCACTAGCCGCGTTCTTTCAAATTTTATGCAGTCTAACCAAACTACCCCTACGGGTATAAAATGTCTTTTCTTCGCCTTCCTTAGCCATCTGAGATAAAATTGAAATCCACCATTACTGGACACTTAGAGCTTTCAACCATCAACCTTTTATACTCAATCTTCGACTTCAAACCACTCGACACTTTCCTTTTGTTTTGGTGGCCACATGAACATCATTCTTGGGTGTTTCACACCGTGAAGAACTGTTCTGTGTGAACCTTGAACCCAAAACCCTTTTTTTAGTTCTTGGTGAGTTTGGGGCTTTCGAATGCTAATTTCATTTAGATGAATAGCTTGACAGAGAGGATACAATAAATCTTAAAGATTTTGGCTCAGTTTTGAGTGTTTTATCCTTTAAGGCACACCCGAAACTCCGGTCTTTGTCTTCAGCGAAGATTGGGTTTCCGGCAAACATTCACAGCTTTAAAGCTGGCTTGAGTGGTTGTGAAAGGCTCTCAATGTGTTCATTCGTGGGTTGAAGTGTCTGTCATTCGTGTTCTCCTTTCTAGCCAAGATGTTGGGTGCAAATGGATAAATCTTTAGTCATTTACACACAATTAGGCGGGATGTTGTCAAACTTTGTTCCTACAGTGTGCGTGAATGTGATACCATAAGTTGCATTTGCGCAAAATTCTAAGACATTAAAATGTCCATACTTTGCTTAATTTCTTATTTTAGTTTCCTTTTCTCTGCAGAGTAATGGCGCCCAGGAGATGACTTTTATACGACCGTGAGTGCCGTGAAAGCTTTCTTTCCCCAATTCGTTAGACTCATGAATAGGCTCATATCCAGAGCCTTTTCGAACCAGAATTTATCAACCCAGTAACAAATCATGCTCCAAGCCCGCCTGACTACATTAGAATTGTCTACAAGGGTTGGTGCTACTTAGAGGATCGGGCTCGCCGAGACAACTCGGTCTATAAAACACTACTTCCTTCCATTGAGGAAGGGAAAACTCTCAAAGACTCGACCACCAGTGACCTTAGAAGTTTGATCCAGAAGATTTGCTTGGGAGAAGCAAAGTGGGTTGGGGTGACTCTATAGAGGATCTTCTTCCTTTTCAAGTGGAGGAAGTAGATGGGAAGCTCTTATCGAGCATTATCTTGACAATTACTGCACAGAGATAGATGCCATTGGGATGACCAAGGCATTATGTGGTTCTACTGGAAACTTTTACAAGCATCATGCTATGGTAACAAAAGCAATCTCAAGGTGGTGCCCTGACACCAACACCTTTTTATATCAATATGGCGAGTTAAGCATCTCATTATGGGAATTCATTGGCGTAAGCCATTTGCCTTTTGAAGGGAGGCTGATGGAGGAATATATTCCCATTAATGCTCACTTCGAGACGCTCTCCACCACATGTTAAAGACTGTTCTAGATATTTTTTGAGTTTAATGACGTGAGCGTTTTGTATGGCAGCTGGCTTAGCCGCTGTCACGGTCCTTCGGGCATGATTGCTAGGGGTAAACCTTTGTTGTGGACCAAGAACAATATTCGACAAAGCATCAATCTCGATGGCCCTGCATTCCTAGCTAGAGTATATGCAGCTTTTCTAAGCAGGTGGGCTCTCCCGAACAGTGTGGGTGAGCGTATATGTCCCGGCATATTCATTGCTGTTGTTAATCTTGCTGATGGGATTCGCATGAACTTGGCAGTCCCTAATCTTTGTTGCTTATGTAGCGGCTTACAAGACATTATGGAAGCAGGTCTCTAGGAAGGCCAGATTGGGGATAAGTTACTGTATCTTCCCCTTCAGTACTTCTGTGCATGGCTAGAGCTTCATTTCCCTCCCATCTACCAGAGAGGAGAGAAGAATATCCGCAACATTGCCTATATCAACACCCTAAAGAATTAATAAACAGAGATGGTGTTGTGCTCTGCTGCTTTGTTTTGTTTTACCCAGAAGCTCGTTCTCATCCTAGACCATTTATTTGGCAAACAAACTCTAGTAGATGATATGTCATTAGTAGGGGAAGCCTGACATATTTTTGTTCTTTGGAGAAGGGACAACCATTTTCATGTTGAGGCCTACAACCCTCATAGATTTGCTCATTAATTCTCTTATTTTCAGGGATTTATCTCTCCCTATCTGCATAAAGACGATGGGTAGAACACCTAGCTTAGAGAAAATTCAAGAAGGTTATATGTATTTTATGAGGTTAGGCATAGGCAGCCGAGCGATCATCCCTGAAGAAATGGCCGAATAAGACAACCTCCAATTTGATTATCGTTATGCCAAATGGTGGTATAACTCATTCTTTTCAGTGGTGAGATACAATGAAGACAGGGATAATTCCCGTGTTATATTTTATAATGGTCAAAATACCGCAATAATGGCTAACAAATCTTAGAACAAGACTTTAGCCAAAAAGACATCGCCGTCCAATGGCCTGAGAGATCCAATAAGTAGTCATAGGGCCATCAAGAAGATATTGAGCCAAGTCCGCCATCTACCTCAGCCACTAAATAAGAAGAAGAGCAACCAAATAAACTGTAGAGGAAAAGGGGTGCAAGAAGGAAATCATGTGGGAGAAAACCTCAACACATCTCATCTCCTGTCAGGGTAAGAGAGCCCGAACGGATGCCTCCTATCCATGAAGATGAATTTAAAGATGTTGGGGATTTGAGGAGCCCTGACATATAGCAACAGGAGCGGAACAATGCGAAATCTCCTCTATTAAAGAGTTTGTATCAAGGGGAAAGACTCCCAAGGAGCAGAGGTAGTTGGCTGACATATTGCCAGTGATGCAAGAACATGGCCTAGTGTAGCCTTTCAACCGTCTCTCCTACATTTCTACTGATAGAAGGACTGAACCAGAAAGTCCAATAGAACAAGATGTTGCTCCTATCAAATCTAGAGCGCCTAAAAGACCACAAGGGCCATCGAGTATCCAACGATATGCCTTGCATAGTTAATTGTTTGGGGTTTGCAACGTAATCTAGAGGAAGTTATAGGCCTTGTGGTTGCATGAAGGAACTGTGCATGAATTGGTCATCACCACGAATGGGTATGACTTGGAGGGTCACTTTCTAGACTATGTCTTTAAAAAGTGACTGACATCACAAGGGAGCTTCAAGCAGATATCCCTGTAGGCTAGGACATTTCCTCAATGAATCGCAACTCTCTTCCCAGTTTCATAAAAAATATTAGGAAGGAGTTGGCAACCACAGGAAGAAGTCTACCCTTCATGACATCTGAATCTGCCCATGGGACTGTAGAGAAGTGCTTGGGAGAAGATGAAGCATTTCATTTTACGGTCAAGTGTTCTCTTGCTACCGATCAACCTGTCCACTTTAATGATGAGCCCAGCAACGAATAAGAGGTGGCGGCTCAAGTTCAACAAGCATTAATCACATCACGCGAGACAACGAAGCAAGATCCCTATGTCCCTTTTAAGGGGAAGGCATCGTTGAAGATGATGAGACTTCCTATGTCATTGGAGAAGGGGTTTCTGCAAGTATCCGGGAGGTTGGTGGATCCTCCCATGTATCTTTCGAGCGGGAGCCATGGAATCCTCCCTCACTAACACCTTCTAGAGAGCTGGCTCAAGTATGTTTGTATATATTTGTGACTTTGATGACTCATTTTATCACTTTGAATCCTCTTATTCTCATGATTATTTGCCGATAGGTTTCCCCAGAAGATTTAGTGAAGCCAACACCCCTTGAGGTGCAAAGGCTAGCCCTTAATGAAAGCAACCCTCAGATGACTGCAATGGAGGAACATATTGTCCCAACAATGGAAAATACAAATTCAGTGACCAAGCCAGGAGATAAGGCCCATCCCATCATCACCTTTGAGGAGCAACGAGACTTGGTTGAGTCAGTGTTGGGTATGAATTTTGAGGGAGCATAAATGAATTCCTCACAAGATTCTAAGGGGTTTATGGGACTTTACATTCCTATTGACAACTTGCAGGACATGGTAATGTCCAAAATGGAGGAGCTAGTAGATTATGAGGACTCCAAAAAGGACAACCAAAGGTGTACTGATGGCTCTGGGGAAGGAAACCCATTGGCCGATGAGTCGGGCAACAATAATGAGACTCCTGATGAATCACTTGTAGCCACTATTGAAGCAAGGGATTATGAGGAGGAGGTTCCTGTCGTGAGTGGACCTTTTGACTCTATTAATGCGAGGATGTCTGAAGTGCATGGCCTTCCTAGAGGCAATAAGCCTCAGGCAAGACTATTGATGAAGTTAGCGAGCTTATGACCATGTCCACTGATGATGCCCTTATTGTGTTGTCTGCTCCACCTGTTAAGGAGGACAACATCATAATTAATAGAGAATTGATCGCATAGGCAACTCAGGAGGAGGACTTGACATCTGACATAAATCCTCCCGAATCAATTGTTAACCCTATTATAGTAGACGAGGATCATCCTCAAAATAAAATGGTTTCTACGAAAGGTATATATGCCATCCCTCTCTACATTATTCATGACATTCGTTTATGTGTTCCTTTGTGCTGAATTTTTCTTTTGTCTTCAATCCAACTGCTGAGGAGGCGCTCCTTGTGAGACAGGATTTTATAGAAATTCCTCCTATGGTTCGTGGTAAGTTTTTCTCCTTGTTATAAGATGCATTCCCGTACACCATTACTGACACCTCTCTTTTTCTTATTCAGATGAGATCGTGAGCACTATTAGTGCCATCAGGCGCTCTTCCAAGATTGCTTCAATATGCGTGATCTGCCAAGAGATGCTTGAGTTGATGGCAGCCTTAACAACCTCATCACCTGACCTTGCAAGTACACGGGATAAGGTGTTGGCGGCCTTTGCCGAAGATGTAGAATCCCATATTCATAATGATGGATTTCAGTGTGGTGTAGAGATGTATTTTGCGACTTTGGCTAGACGATCAACACTAGCGTCAAAACTTGCAAATGTCAAAGGCAACGCTGAGGCCTTGGCCAATCTAGACGTTGCAGAGGCTGAAAGGAAGACCTTGATGGAGGAGCTGGATTAAGTCAGTGATTCAATGACCGACATCGATAATGACTTGGCCAACACCCAAGAGGAGCTACTGAGGGTGCAGGCTTGGATCACAACTCTTACGGAAGCCCAAGAGGCGAAGACAATGAAAGGAAGTGCCCTCAAATCAAGGATTTCTATAATTTCTTCCAACATAGATCTTCTTCATGAAGAATTTGCTAGGCGAGGTGACCAAATTTGATCCTCCCTGACCATAGAAAAGGATTTATGTAAATGTCTCATTTCTGCCTTCCCAAAATGATGTATTAAAGGAGGATGTAAAGCCTTTTTGTTAATGAAAAAAAAGATAGAGCTTCATATTTTATTGTCTTGTCTTTCCCTTGTCATTTCCTCTTTTTATCTTCTTTACTCAACATTGTGAGAGCCAAGTAGGGTTGACTTTATAAGAGTCAAGTGTGAATGACATTATAAGAGTTGAATGTAATTGACATTATAAGAGTCATGCTTGGTTGAGATTATGAGAGTGGAGTATGGTCAACATTATGAGAGTCAAATGTGGTGGACGTTAGAAGAGTCATGTATTTCTGACATCCTATGGTAATATATAGATGTTGTGGACATTATGAGAGCCACAAGTTATCGATATTATGGGAGTCAAGGTGGATTGACTTTATAAGGGTCGAGTCCGACTAATCTTTAGCATTGTGAGAGCTGACTATGGTTGACTTTAAAAGAGTTGAGAATCGAAAGCCACACTTATTTGTGCTCCTTTTCCCACATAAATCATCTTTAGCATTGTGAGAGCCGACTATGGTTGACTTTAAAAGAGTCGAGAATCGAAAGCCACACTCATCTGTGCTCCTTTTCCCGCGTAAATCAAATATCCTATCCTTATAGCAAGTGTTGTGATAGTATATCCCTGAAGTGGCAGGAGCAACATTGTCCTAATGATGACACCAAACTGTCACCTTATAAGAGGTACTTAAGAGATGTTGGCTAAGTTCAAACCATCACAACAGGACGAATTCGTTGTCTTTGTTCTATTTTTAGACGCCCTTTTCTGAAAGGTTGCGACCATTCATATTTATAAATAAGAGTGTTATGCCCACTGTCTTTCTCATTCCTTCGGCTTTTGCAAATACTCCTTATTCCTGTATCAGAGACATAGCTCCCAAGAGGAAGATTGCTAGTGTTCCTGAAGTTTGAGAACCATTAGGGTTAAGAGTGAGGCGAGATGGGTCTTCCCCAACCAAGAGGGAGGATCCTGAGTCTTTATTTGACCATGTTATGTATTAAACCCCTTATTTATCTTGATGTCTGACTTTTTGATCCTTATGATCTGACGATGTTGATTTATTTTTGCAGCTGTAGTGAGGACATTTGTGGCTAAAGAAGTAGAGGCACGAGTCAATGAGGCTCGCTGAGAATGGGATGCGCTTATTAGGCACTTGGTTGGCTTATCCGTTGAAGAAGCAAATGTTTCTTACGTTTGACAAGAGATCTTAGACATGTTGGACCACATAGAGGCTTGCATGTATAACTCCAAATTCAGAGGCACGGTAATGTGTCTCCTTAATACTCTATTTGAACTTTGTGAGGAAAATGACATCAGGATACTAAAAGGACGAGAGCATGATGTTCGCTTGCACCTTTAGGAGGAGGAGATCAGAATGACAGACCTAACTACTCAGCAAACCCGAGTGTTATGAGAGATTGGGTCACAAGTGATGGATGCCAATGAGTTGATGGCGTAGATGGAAGCATTGAAGGAACGCTTTAACAAAGTAATGAATTGCCTGGAATCTCACAAGAGGTTCGCTAATCATGTGGGAAATTTGATTTGTCGGACCATCTATATGGTGGACCGTTGTAGGGGCAAGTTAATGAACTGAGATATCGACTGGCACAATGGAGTCTCTAAGGAGACTATTTATAATTTGAACACAACACAGTCAGATGTCAATGCGGTGAACAACACCCTGGAGGTGATTACAGAAGTGTTGCCTTCGTTGTGCTCCAAACTCCTAGGTTTTAGTAGCCTTGATGCAGCAAGAGACTGAGCTGCGAGTAGTGTAGGGGTAGGGCGAACTATCCTTTATTGTACTTTTTTTGTTGTAGCAATGATTTATTTTGTAAAATTTTTAACTTTTTATCTAAATTTGTGTGCCTCCAAATTTTATGTGTGAGTCTCCCTCCCCCCTTTGAGAAATGTATAATGTAGTTATAAAATGGAATGATATAGTTCTCAAAGAGAGATTATGGGGTGGATGATGATGGGGTTGCATTTGTCTTGTTATAATAGGCTGCCTACGAACCCTGTAACAGGATCAAGTCAGGTTGTAGTTTAATTATGGGATTTTGGGTATTTTGTCCCTTTTTTTTTATCCCTAATGGTTGCCCACTAAGACTGGGGTTCGCTTAATTTTTGCATCTCATTGCCATTGATGGGTTTCAATGGAATTATTGAGAATTTGATCTTGCCGTGAATGGATTTTTTTACTTATGGTGCCCAACGGGTTTTGCCATGCCCTTTTTATTGCGCTTAATGCATATGTTTCATTTTTTTGCCCTTAAGACTAAGGGTTGCCTACTTTTTGTATCCCATTACCATTACTAGTTTTTAATGAGATCGACGGTAAATTTTTTTTTTTAAAGAGGAATGTGGTTGCATCCAGGGTAGGTAGAAACCCGGACTGCCTATGTACCTATATATGACAGGATCAAACTAACGTAGTTCCTTAGAGACCATTATAAGTCATTCTAAGGGTAATATTTCTTCAAGAACCTGGCATTAGTAATGGGGAGGATTTAGTTTCCCTCCACATCACAAAGCAGATATGCGCCATTTGAATAGGCTTTTTCAACGACGTATGGACCATCCCATTTAGAGGTAAATTTACCCTTTTTTCTTCTTGTAGGGTCAAGTGGTGAATGTGCAAGAAGGACGAGCTCACCCTTGGTGAAGGAGTGAAGCTTAACTTTCTTGTTATAAGTCCTTGCCATGCAGGCTTGGTATAATTCTAACTATTGTTGTGCGGGAAGCCTAAATTCATCAAGGGTTTCGAGTTCTGAAAGGCAAATCTTGGCGGCCTTTGTGTCTATCAAGTCATCCTATATTGCAACCCTTAGCGATGAGACATGAGCTTCAACTGGTAGAACTACCTCTGCTCTAAACACAATGGAGTATAGAGTTGCTTTTGTAGGGGTATGAAAGGTAGTACGATATGCCCAGAGTGCCTTCGACAAGCATTCATGCCAGTCCTTTTTATGCCTAGCCATCATTTTCTTAATGATCTTGCAAAGGGTCTTGTTGAAAGTTTCCGCTAAACTATTAGCTTGGGGGTAGTATCGTGAAGAATGCTCCATGTTGATGTTGTATTTTGTCATGAGCCGGTATAAGGGTAAACTAACGAATGACTGCCCATTATCTGTAATTATACGGTAGGGGACACCGAACTTGTATATGAGATGAACCTTAGTGAACCGGACGATGTTAGAAGCTTTGATTTCTCTTAAAGCAACAACCTTTGCCCACTTAGAGAAGTAATCTATTACAGTTAGAATGTAGTGATGCCCTTTGGCAGAGGTCAGAGTAATGGATCCCACTCTATCCATTCTCCATTTGAAAATGGCCACAAATAGGAGGTAGTGTGTAGCAGTTCAACGGATATGTGATTGTAATCATCCTTTGGGTGTGTAAGAGATGTTGTCAGGCTAGTGAGTGCATCGGCTTACCCGTTATGGTCCCTTCTGATATGTTGTATCCGCAAGCGCCTAAAAAACTTGGCCAAGTCTTTAACTCTTTGAAAATAAGGTGTCAGACTCTGCTTTTTGATATGGTAAAGACCGTTCATTTGATGGATGATGAGCTTTAAATCTCCATAAACTGTGAGGTCATCTATAGGGATTTCCAGGGCTAGTTCAAGTCCTGCGATCAGGGCTTCATACTCGGTTTCATTATGTGAGTGCCCCTCTATTAGTGTGAGGGAGTGCATGATGATGTCATTGTCTGGGGTGATAAAAATGATGTCGATCCCTGCAGACTTGTTTGTGTTGTCCCCTAGGGTGATGGAAGGACCTCGTGATGCTTTGTCAAAGAATATTTCTCATTCTTTCTTTATCTGGACTTGCATGACGTTCTCATCAGGAAGTTTCATTTAAAGGGGTGAATCGTCTAGTATTGGATGCATAGGTAGGAAGTCTACTATCGCTTGTCCTTTAATTGTGCGCTGCGGAACGTAGTGGATGTCAAATTCTGAGAGAAGGACAGTCCACATGTTGATACGCCCTTGTACTGAGGGGCAACTTATACTTCAATGGGTTGACCCTTGATATAAGGTGTACTATTATGGTAAGGAGATAATGTCTCAGCTTTTGCAGTGCAAAAACTAGAGCCAAATAGATATTTTCAATGGGAAAGTATTTTAGCTCAGCTCTGACTATTGTCCTGTTGAGGTAATATAAAGCATGATCCTTGCCTTCCTCATTCTGTTGGGCCAGCAATGCCCCAAGAGATGATTCCATAGATGCCACGTATAAGAGCAATGGCTTACCCAAAGCCAAGCTTATGAGTACCGGTGGATTCAATAGATATTGTTTAATATTGTCAAAAGCATTTTGATAGGCTTGATCCCATACAAAAGGAACCCCCTTCTTCATTAGGCGTGAAAAGGGTTGGCAATGTCCTGAAAGATTTGAAACGAACCGGCAGATGTATGCAAGTCTCCCCTGTAATCTCTTAAGTTTAGAGATGTTTTGTAGTATTGGCATCTCGACTATGACTGTAATTTTCTTAGGATCTATTTCATTTCCCCTATGTCAAACAATAAATATGAGAAATTGTCATGATGATACACCAAAAACACATTTAAGAGGATTCATTTTCAAATTATAATGACAAAGCTATTGAAAAACCCGATCTAGATCGACAATGTGGTGTTGTTTGAGTTTTGTCTTTATGACCAAATCATTGATGTAGCATTCAACTGCATTATGTAACAGGTCCTCGATTATATATGTCATTGCCCTCTAGTAAGTGGTGCCGGCATTCTTTAGATTGAAGGGCATGACCCTATAACAAAATATTCCAATCGGCGTACGAAATGTAGTAGCCTCTTCATCCTCTAGGGTCATTTGGATCTGATTGTATCCCAAATAGCAGTCCATGAAAGAGAAAGCTTCATACCCCATGGTAGCATCCACGAGTAATTCTGTGAGCGGTAGAGAGAAGTTGTCTTTCGAGCTTGCACTATTAAGGTCTCTATAATCAATGCACCCTGATCTGACCATTCTTTTTCTGTACAGGCACAATATTGGCGAGCCATTTTAGACATCAAACCTCGTTAATGAATCTGACTTTAAGCAGTTGTTCCACTTCTCCCTCTATTTTGTCGGTGATATCATGTCTGGCCTTACGGGGATGTCATTTAATGGGTCGCTAAGACAAGTCAATGGCAAGGCAATGAACAGCCACGTTTGGGTCCAAACCTGACATTTTAGAATAATTCCAAGCGAACATGTCATGATTTTGTTTTAAAAACTCTAAAAATTGTGTTTGTTCTTCTCAAAAAAGACACACACTAATAAAAGTAGGATGTAAGTCTCCATCCATTCCCAGGTTTACTTCGATCAGGTTGTCTACTGTTGCTTGACCTCCATCTTCAAGTTCTGGAGGAGCTGGCATCACTGGTCCCATGATAAAATCTTCAGAGGGTGGCAATTATGTCTTTGCGAACAAGCATTCAAAGGGAGCATCCTCTAGTAAGTCAATCCCATATGTCGTTATTACATGTGAAGAAACTTTCAACTTTATGGGTTTCCTGCCCAACCCTCTTGTATCATCTTTATTCTTGGAGTGGAGGACTAAACACTCAAATTGTTGCATTAGAACTTCCTTGCCGTTGTAGGAATTCTTCCATTTCCCTTATTGGTCGAAGCCGGATTTCTAGAGCAGCTGAGGAGTCAACTTCATATGTGGCAACAAACTGTCCAGGTCTTTAAGTTCTCTCTCTAACATAGGACCCGAATGGTTCGTAGACTAGATAGGGCCTTTAGGTAGAAAAATGGAAGGTACTCGGTAAGGATCGATCCGTGCCCTTGATAGATGTGCTAGTGGAAGGACAAAATTCTGTGCTACTAAATCTAGTAATAATGTGGGTTTATCCTTAGTAGCTTTGATGCCATGCTTTACCTTAAGCCTTCGGGGTTTAAAGCTACTTTTGTTGTTTTTTCTTGATAATTGTGTATTATTTCTTAGGGATCCATCTTTTGGTAATATGTGGCGTCAGCAAAATAAATATCTACCATTTAGAAGGGATTATTATTAGCTATTATGGTGCCTTGCATATCTTGCCAGGGGTACTTGATGCACTGGTGATATGTTGAGGGGACCACCTGAAACTTGTGCATCCATGGCTGAGCGATGAGGGCATTGTAAATAGTGTTTGCATCGATTACGTAGAATGGTGTCCAATCTTCTATGTGACCAAACTTTGTCTTTAACCTAATGGAACCAAGAGGACGATGCTCATTTTGATTAAAGCCTTGGATGACCAGTGTATTGGGCCTGAGTTGAGATGGATCTATTCCTAGATAGTCCAGTGTTTTAGCCAGAAGTATGTTGATTGTTGAGCCACCATTGATCATTACTCTAGACACAAGTTGATTATCAATAGAACTTGTAATGAATAATGGTCTATTATAGCTAAGATCATCAGAATACCGATGGTATCTTCAAAGGTGACTGTGGGCATACACAATCCTTCTCGTGTTACGGTCTGCCAAGAAGCTCTAGCAATTTCATCATTTACAGTAAACTTGTCTGGGTGAGTTAATGCATAGATCATAGAAACCCTAAGCTCTGGTGACATACAGAGAACATCATAAATAGTTAACAATGCTGGGATCTTCTTGAGGTGCGTCATCACATCATATGGGATGAGATTTTCCGCCTTCTTGATAGCCTTAGTGTGTTAAGCTTCCATAGCCATCTTTTTTATTGCATCAGCTTGTTGATTGGCGGTAGGACCTCGTGGTGGAATCTATTTCCCAGATTGCAGCTTGACTTGGTTGACATACCGGGAGTGTGATTGACGTCCCTCTACCGGGGTAGTGATTTTAAGTTTGGTAACATTGCAAGTCCCTACCTGGGGATGGGTAAACATTCCCTCATTAGAGAAATTCTGACACGCAGAGGCGAAACTAGAATCATTGTTATCACTAGAACCGTCTAAGTTAGTGATCGAGGGTGGTATATCTTATAGGGCTAAATCATGACACTGAGTTTGCCATAGATTTGGGGCATCATTGTCTTTATCAACTGAAGTCGAGGAGTCACTGACATTCATGTCGACATCTCATTGATCTTGAGGCAAGAAATGTACCACACTTTGTATATATTGGAGATCATGTATGTATGCCTTTGTCGACTATAAAAATGATCAATAAGCATTAGCCATGAAGAAATATAGCATGATGGTAGAGTCAAGTACCAGTCAAAAGCATATGAATCCAAGGACACTGGAAAAAGTCAGACCAATTGATCATGGGTAGTGGCAGGCAGGCTAGTTTCTTGAAAGAAATGTCTGGTATGGAAATGGGGATCCCCATCCCCTGTGTATAGTGTGAGTAGAAGGAGTTGCTAGTCCTCCGGGAATTAGGTAAGATATACATCCTGTCTGATAGGTTGCCTTATTTCGTCAAACCATCTGGAATCCAACAATTGTGTGATAATCTGATCAGGGGTGCCCTCAAATTCTTCATATGTCTATTGTCGTAAGGGATCTATATTCCATGGATTATATGGTTCCATGTCTGGCCTCATAAATTCATGGATAAACATTTTAATCAGGTGGCCCCAAGAAGGTATGCTTTGTGGCGCTAAATCTATGTACCAATCCAATGGCAGATTATCAAAGGAGAGTGGGAACAGTTGCAATAACAAATTGTCATTGTGCATTACCTCTCTACATGATATCATGAACTTAAATAGATGACATTGCAGACATTGATAGTTTTCATTTGAGAAAGTCGCGAACAGTGGAACCTCAAAGCTGGGAGGAAATGCCTCGAAATATACAGCTCGATAGCAAGGGAAGGCTTATCGCCTGAATTTGATTAACACATTCCGGAAGTATGTACGTTTCAAGGGTGTCATAGGCAAACAAGTAATTCTTGCATACCGCAATTGAGGGTCTTGTATAGAACCTGTTACTGCGATGGAGATATCACTGGCATTATATCTATATACTACCATTAGAATAGTTACCCCTTTATAGTGATCTTGGTATGTCAAGTTGTTCTGCAGCCAATCAATCACTATTGTTGACCCATGTGGTGTTAGTGCTTGATGTGATTTTCTGCATGAGTGGGGATGTCATCTTGTACAATTGACGCCATATTACAAATAACAACCAGAGGATGGAGGAAATCTTCAGGCATAAACTCTTTTAATGTAACCGGCACTAGTAGAGGTTGCTCTAATAAGTTGTCCTCATGGTGCAACGGTTGAGAGACCTTAAATTTAGGAGCCTTCTCCTTTTTCTTAGTTACTTCTTTTAAGCAAAAAGACCTTTTTCGAGCATGCTTAGGGGGGCCATGTGTGCTGTGTTGTTTTAATAGCCTGGAGTCTTCTCTTCCATGTCATCTTGCTCTCAAATGTGACCTAATTGCCCTCATCATTACTGTCATCCCCATTGTTTTGAGTACTCATGAAGTTGACTATATCCTCATCAACGAAGACAACATTAGTGGTTGTAGCCCTCATATTTTTGTTCAATTCCATGGTGTTCTTGTCAATAAATTCTTGAAGCTTATCTTTGAACACAAAATAGTTCTACAATGTATGGCCTAGAATGCGATGATACTTGCAATATTTTGGGTCATTGACTTTATTAGCTTTTGCAAGTCTTTTTGACTCTAAGAGTATAATATCTTGAGATTCAACTGTTTACTTGAAGAGACTCTCCAAGTCATTGGGATGGAATGTATAAGTATTCTCATGTTGTTCCTTCATGCTTGGCCTTTTAGGAGGCACTTCTTGCTCTG
This sequence comes from Platanus orientalis, assembly GCA_025762735.1. NCBI lineage: Eukaryota > Viridiplantae > Streptophyta > Magnoliopsida > Proteales > Platanaceae > Platanus > Platanus orientalis. Next base: position 1,698 of record JAOXJP010269038.1, on the reverse strand, counting down.
CTAGTTTAGTTGTCTCTGTAGTATGTTTGACTTTCAACTTAGTGGATGACTTTTTAGTGCTAACCATAGTGAATTTCATCTTGTTAACCACCGTTTTTTCTTTTTTCTCGCGTTTGTGGTCTAACAGCTTCCTTTTTAGAGCAAATGCTTTAGATATCAAATCATCAAACCTAGAGTACTTATGGGCTATAAGATGAATGAAAAACTTGAAGGCTATATTCTACAAACACATCTTAAGAAGTGTTTTAATGGGAGGTGCATTCTCACAAGCATAAGACATATTCTTCCATCTAATGATGAAGTCCACCAATGACTTATTGTCTCGCTACCTTTCATTAGTCAATTCATATAACTTCACAAGCCTATAAGTGCCATGAAACTGTTGTATAAATGCTTGTTTCATTGAATCTCAATCTAGAATATAGTAGGGTTTCAAATTTAAATACCACGTGAAAGCAATGCCATCCAGAGATTGGACGAACAATTTTAACAACAAATCACCCTGTTAGGGGATAGTGTCACATCGAGATTAGAAATGAGAAATATGTTACTTAGGACATGTCGTTTCGTTAAATGTATTGAAGTGAGGTTAGACAAATTTCGGTGGGAAGGGTGCTGCATCCACATGTAGAGGATATGGCTTCCCAATTGTGTATGTACTTACAGTTTCATGCTCTTTATATTCATTGAATATTTCAGTCATCATTGCCCGCATATAGTTAGGGTCCATCATGGGTGCGGCTAGATGTAGGTATAATCCCTGTGGCATAAAGGAAGGATGTGTATATGCATTGTAACCATATATCCAGGGAGGTGAAGGTCTATACAAGGGTGGCTCCTGTTGATGATAAGGAGCTTGATGAGGTCCTTATAGATGTGGGCCTTATGGGAATCCCTGTGTAGACAACCAAATGTAGGATGGGTATATTAGGTGCAACACTTATAGTTGGGGCATCTCTTAGCAAAGTGGCAAATGCATACTCTTGTGTATAATGGGTGTACCGCCCTTGTGTTTGGATAAGAACAACCGGCTTTGCTGATTCTGCTGCAATAAAATTATGATTTAATGGGATTGTGCCCTACCTTTCAAGTGTGAGTTACTCAATCATGACCTTTAATTCTGCTATAACGATGTCTTGAGCAGCTAAGCGACTATCTCAACTTTCTACTTGGGCTCGCCATTCTGTAATTGTGATGTGTTCCCCTTCAGAGTCAGAATGGTACTCCCTGATGTCTACATTTTCTACATTTGTTGTAGGGTTGGTAGGCAAATCTTGACTTCCTCTTGACCTTGCTATTGTCACCTTAGGCCCCTGTACGGTGGAGGTAACGTTGACTGTCATGACAGTCCTATGTGTAATAGAAGGACTATCCCCATGATGAAACATAATAGGAGAGGCTACTGAGGCCCTTCTAGTGGTTTGTAACCCTATTGAGGGTGTTTTAGGCACCTTGGCACTTACCACTAGTTGACTTCTATTCATCATGCAAGCAGGGTTGAAAGCTTGCGGCCGTGGCCCAGAAGGACTCGAGGTGTTGACAGGGGCATCTTTCCTTGCCTTGACAAACATTACCATTACCTGGGTGTCATGAGTAGGCTCAAATATTTTACCCTTCCCATCGTAGGGTGTATAGCCTAAACTGCCTTTAGTGTAGGAGGGTAAGGAAGGGTCGCCCCTCTGTGGGTGTGCCTAGGGT
>JAOXJP010269019.1:0-20330 GCA_025762735.1 Platanus orientalis | reverse complement strand
ATCAAATTTGGACTGATTTTATCACCTGTAAATTTTCATAAAATTCTGATGCATCTGCAGGGGTATTTTGGTAATTTCACGGTTCTACCCTGAAATTCCAAAAACCCTAAACAGTCCTTCTCTCCTGATTCTCTTTCTTTTGCTCATCTATTCCTCTTAGTTCTCTTTTAATTTGAGTCCCCTTCCTTTTCTCTCATCTTATTCTAAGTTTGATATTACTAGGCTGGTTTAAATTCATATCTAGGATACTTTAACTCTGTCCTTCTTCCTCTACTAATCTTCGGGCCCACATCAGCAAGATATACAAGTGTAGGATGCCTTGCATCACTTTGGCATCAAAGCTTGTGATATCCTGCATCATGAAGGGAATTCCCTAAACCTGGACACTAACCATAGAGAGATCAAAAAGTGTAAAGAGTTGCAAGAGCAAGAGCAAGAGCAATAAGGCGGCCACAGCAAAGATTACCCACCATCTAAAGACTCCATTCATTCCACAAATGCAGCGGCAGCCCTGGAAATCCAATCCATATGCCATCCTTCTCACCACAAAGATTGATTGCATTAACAGATGGAGACCAATGGCTGAGTTTCACAGAACCTCCATTAATAAAGATTGTTCCCACACTTGATATGTCAACCATTTTGTCAAGACCGTGAGTGAAGAACAGTACTTTTGAAGCATGGAAGGTTGAAACTATAAAGGTGCAAGCTATTTGACAGATTCAGTGATTTCTGTACTGCTCGATCTACAATGTCCCAATCCAGAGTCTCTAAGTTTGTGGTGCACATGATGGCACTCTTCCAATTTCCTTGGCATGGTCGGTTCTACCCATAACTTTGTGTTGTGAGGGGGAAAAAAAGATCCAACAGGATCATGAACCTTTTGGCCTGCAAGATCCATATCCTTCCTAGAAAGATGGCCCTTGGTCTTTGCAATTGCATCTAGTTTGTCAACCCCTTCCATGATTGATTTGGGTGTGATGTGAATCTGACAAACTAAAGTCAACCTACTCTGGTTCGTCCTTCAGGGATATAGATAGCCTTTTCTCTAAGTCAGAAACAAAATACTCCAACACAGCTATGTATCTACCATTGACATTCTCTCTCAGTTCTGCAGAGGGTCCATGGATTGTTGTTAACTTTCTTCCTTAAAGGCTTCATAGCCTTCCATTTACAGGCTAGTACCAGAAACTCCAGCAGCCATGAAATCTTCGCTCTTTTGAGTTTTGAGATAACAAAACCTCTACCCAGTTGACAGTTTAACTATGGCCAAGCCTACAAATTGGGGGGATGAAATGGTAAAAGTTTTGGCTTTGATGGTGATGGAATTTGGAACCTGTTTATGGGTATCATCCTTGAAAGAAAAAAAATCTGCAGAAGTGCCTATCTTTTTTCTCCTTTTTTTACTCCTTCCTAGTACAGAGTTGGTGTTGATGTTGATGTATGGTAAGAAGAAGAAAATGCAAGGACTTTCATGAATGGATATGATGTGGGCAGTAGTGGGAAGAAGGTTGGTACTGATCTAGCCACCAATTGGAACGCAAACTAAAGTGTGAAGGAAGCACAGCTTCATATTTATGAGGTAGTGGCAGCAGATTTTATTCTTGCTCTCATTTGCATTCTCTCGAGTCAAAACAAGATTTTAACAGTGCTTGCTATGATAAGTTAGATATGTGCCCTTGTTTGGTATGGTTTAAGTTACATTCCTTCTGCTCAAAGGACAGTTTGCCCACCAAAAAATTAAGAAACACTCATCTGACTGACCATAAGAGATTCTACCCACCACATGCATAGCAGCACAAGAGGAGCAGACTCAGCAGATGGGACCAACAAATCTATAGGTCCATTTTAGGATTCCACAAGCCAAAATGTTGCCAATTTGGAAGATATAGCATTACCTTGCTAATCATTTTTTTTCTTTCACACCATCAGAAAAACTGTGAAAGATCAGATGGTTGGAATTGTCTCATGATGACTCTTGGCCTAAAGAACAGTTCTACCAGAACCTATTGAATGGTAGCCACCAAATGCAAGTGCAGCCAAGGTAGTGCTAACTGTTGCTCACTGTACTTGGGATAGTCCCTTAGATTACATAAATTAATCAAATTTCTGTACCTTGATTAAAGCAGCAGCATCCTCTTCTGCTGTTCCTCCTATCTCTCCTATAAGAACAATACCTGAAATTCAAATGGCATGCCCAATGAGATAATGTGAAGAAATTAACCACGTTTTTATTAATCAAAAGAAAGACAGACAACAAAAGAAAATTTTAATTATAAAGACAAAGAGAAGAAAGAGTATAAAGAGGCTAAAAATAAACAAAAGAAGCAAGTATCAAGGCCCTCCTCAAAGAAGAAGAGCCACTAAAAGTGGACAGCAATGGAGATACTGATTTTCAGGTCAAAGGTGTAACTAAGAAAGTTTTCTACATTCAAACTGGCACCTGCTGGCTTCGCTCATTTCTTTTTCTTTCTTTATTTCCTTTATTTCACTGATAGGAGCATTAAACAGAGCGGAATGGCGGAACAGGATTCGTGTAGCCAACCCCAAATAGTTGGGATAAGGCTGTTTGTTGTTGTTGTTGTTGTTGTTGTTGTTGTTGTTGTTGTCACTGATAGGAGCACTTAAACATATCCTTATCAATCATCAGATAGTGCCGGAACAGGATACTTATTACTGAATGAAAACTATTTCAGCAGGAAGTTGGTTTAGATAGCTAGGGTCTAGAAATTTCCAACCTGAACCAGACCTAAAACCCAAGCAGGTTAAGATTATTTAACCAAACCAAGAAAACGGGGCCTAGCCTGGCTAGTTCTGTGATAGTCAGTCCAATTTTGGATGGGATTAATATATGCCAAACCCAAACTCAACAGATTGCTTAGCGGGGCAGGTCAAGAATTGGCACACCTAGCTTCCTCTTGGATGTCCAAAAGCATAGTAAAGAACTGTTTCTCACCACCCAACATAAGGACTTCTAATCCAGCTATTAACCTGGGGACCATTTGGATGGATTTAGGACTCGTAATGATTCCTAGGTGCATATTGATGCTTAGTTTATCATTTGCTGAAGTTTCATTTTAAATTTCAAACATTCCATAATGTTTCCACAACTTGCAAATTTTTACAATGTTTCCATGAGCTTCCATAAACTTCCACAAATTAGTTCCACTTCCATGGGGACCAAAGTTTACACTGTAAACACATATAATTATAAAGCCTTGCTTTAGTTTTAAGTTCAAGTTGAATTACATAAATTTGAGTCCAAGCGCAAGTGGGAAATGGCTTGATGGCCATACCCTCCCCCTTATATGTATACAAGTCTTCTTTTTGGGAGAAGCTATAGTTATGACATCCAGAATTTTTTTAGATTGACTGTTAGCCCCAGATATTGGAGGGACTTATTCCTCTAGTTTTGCAGGAAAGATCTAGGATCTAGATCAATCTAAGGAGTATATTTTCCCATATTTACTTTACACTATAACAAAGTTAATCTGCCTATTCTTTTGCATCCGTTATTGCTTCTACACTATTTTAAGGCCTGCTATGACATATCTGACCTAATCTCAACTACTTCTGGTTTATTTCTTTTAACTCTATAAAATTATGCAAATCATCTTTCCAATTTCCTTGTGGAAAATAATTAGAGAAAATGGTACAAGTTTTTCTTTCTTTTTGATCGATGAAACAATATCCAAATAATTAAAGCATAAATAAACTGTGGGGACAAAAGCATTCCCCAATATTCGAAAAGTATGAACTACATATGAATGTCACCCTAACGTAGGATCCAAAGAGAAAGGATTCTAACAAGAATTATTTAACCACAAAAGCCTAAAAGAATGTTTTTTGAAATTAACGAATGCTGAAAATTTAAAGAAAGTACTCAATAAACCAAATCTTTAAAGAAATTAATCAAAAAAATCAAAGACACTAATTTAAGAATGATTGGATTATCAAAGGGAAGCAAGAAATCTAAGGAAATTGAATTAGAAATCAAGAAAATAATGCAAAAGATTCAAGAATTGGGAAAACATCAAGAAACCCTAGATTTTAAGATTGGAAATTGGGGATTCTTATATGGTTATGTGTGTTAGGTTATGGGAAAGCTAAACCTAGAAGGAATTAGGTTTTTATGGGAAGATGATGGACTAATTAGAAAAAGAGGGTTTGCTGAAAAAATTTCTGTAGCACAAAAAAAAAAAAGGTTTAGAGAAGGTGAATAACAAGAATAAAAGAATGAAGGAGGTAAGGGATGATGTATAAAAACAAAGTAGATTGTAGGAGAAGGTAAAAAAAGAATATTAAAAAAAAAAAAAAAATGAAGAGTTCTTTGCAGAAATAATTATAGAAGATTCAATAATAAAATAAACATAAAGAGGGGGGAAAAAAAAAGGAGAACAAGAAAGAACAAGAAGAAGATGAACTCACCTAACGAGAGGTATAGACATGTAGCCAAACCTTGGGCTTCAAAAACCAAATTTAATTCATAAATTTTCATCAACTCATCATACATGAGGTCTTTGTGACCTATTTATAATAAAAAAAAAATTCGAAATTGGACCAAAATAAAAATAAAAAAATTATAAATTATAAAAACAGTTAAACTATTTTAAATTAATTTTAAACCCTCCTCATGGCTCATATGGCCTTATTACGTCAATCTCATTGCTAAAACCTCCATAAAATAGAAAGAAAACAACTAAAACAATTCCTAAAACAGAAAAATAAAGGGAAAATCTTGTGGACAGCACTATGTCTTCTTCTTGCATCATTTGTTCTTCATCTTGGGCTTCCACAAAGATTGGAACTTCTCAGGCCATGTTAATGCCACTGCATCACACCCTCCCCCAAATAGACAACCAATCCTCCCAAAAGATTGTCCAGGTCCTTAAACTACTTCAAATTAGAGTATTGTTATTGTAACTTTTTCATTCAGTATGCATTCTTTTTTTCTAAGGCAATGTTGTGTAACTTGAGCAGGCGTAATCGGAAAGAAACAATTGCTAATGGCTCCAGGTCAACACATCAGCCTGATTCGATTGATCCAGCCTAGCCTCCTGTCCAGTTCAACCTGAGGTCCTAATAAATAAGTATAAATAAAACAACAATGAATTCAAATCTAATTGGGGGTCAAATTAATACAAGACTAAACAAAATTTTCTCTTTTTGATGATGAAAAAAAAAAATTGAACCAGGGACAAAAACAAATTTACCCTTCAATGATTGTTGCAGATATCATTACTATAAAATAAAACTGAAAGGGAGAAGTCACTAATAGTCTTATATAGCAGTTAGAAGTTCGAATATTGTGGTCAACTATTACCCATCCAAACAGTATGCACTGTTGTTTATAGACAAAAAACTGATAGGCCAAGCCTGGAGGTATAAAAATCATAGAGTAGTTAGCTATAGTTGGATAACTTTGGATAGTCAGTAAACTTGAATGATAATTCCAACCCAAAATGCAACTGAAAGATTAAGATCGTCTAATTGGTTTGACTTTTCTTTTATACCTTTCAAAATTGATGACCCACAAACTAGAAAATTCAGTTCAATTAGACATGTATCAGTGGTTTGCCAGTGTTGGTATGTTGTGCATATAGGTTACCCCTTAATAAGGACTGATATTGCATAACATATATTTAACTTTAAGATTCGCTGAAAATGTATTAACCAACAAAACTATGTTTCATTCTTAGAAAAGCAAAAAGTATGAACTTTGTAAAGAAAATGAATCTTCAAATAGCTTGCATAATCAACCACTTGCTTTGTACCATACCATGCTATAGCCTTAGTGCATTGTTACATATTGCAATGTGTAAGATACACTATAGTATTGTATGATAAGTTATGACAGCTATGAAAAAACACCATTCCAACTCTGTATCATAACAAGAAATGGTAACAATACTTCAACCCACGCATGTACCCATCTGACATATAAATTATTTAATAGCTGACTCACAATCTAAATGATAAAAAGAGTCATACTAGATTCTTCCTTCAAATGATTAAACCACAAATTTTAGTACAAAATCAACTTCAGAAAGAACAAGAGAGCTCAACAAGGGTTGTCCAAATGAAACCATCTTCATCTCTGTAAACAGTTTACCTTCAGTCTGAGGATCTGCTAGGAACTTCTTCATGCAATCAACAAAGTTTGTCCCATTAAAAGGGTCCCCACCAATACCAACACAGGTAGATTGGCCTAGACCAACAGCAGTTGTTTGGAAAACCTGCAGGGTACATGAAATAGAATCACAGACATAAACCCACTGAATTCACACTACCAACAGCATTTATGTAACTTACAAAGGGTCCAACAAGGACAACTTCGAGGCAAAATGATAAGCACCAATTTGATGACCCCATCCATATCCAAATTATTGTGAATCTGTGTTCTACAAACTATCTAAATAATATGCTAAACAGTGCCGAAACAAAATGAGTCATCACAGTATATCAAATATAGTTTAGGATCATTAAATCAGATTCATTTGAGTCTCAAAGATCTCCTAGGTGGTAACCATTTACTGGTTCTTATGAACACAGAAGTACAAAAGGAGTACCACAATGTCATTGATAGAACCTCCTTAGAGTCAACCCCAACAAACAACTTCAAATTCCTTCCAACAATTGGATCTTACCGCTTCATATGTCAGAGTACCAGATCGAGAAACAATCCCTACACGGCCTGGTTTGTGGATGTACCCTGGCATAATGCCGATTTTACATTCCCCTGGCTTGATAATGCCAGGACAATTCGGCCCAATCAGCCTGGTTTTCGATTGCTTGATAAGAGCAGCCTTCACACGAACCTGAAATTCATAATTACTTGATTCAAGTTCACAGAAGAGGGAAATTCAAATCTAATCAGAACACAAAGTAGTAATTACCACCAAATACCATTTATGAATCAAAGTAACCAAAAAACCAAATGATATGCAAAATTTGAAAAGCATTCTAAAAAACCAAATGCTTTTACATTTAGTAAAAGTAACTGGGCAGGCATTGGTGTGTATGGTACCATGATAAGAAGTTCAACATCTTAAATGCCTAATGAGCAGTGACAAGCATTACCTCAGGCCCCACTTGTGGGAAACACAAAAATATACAGTTTATTGAGGATTCAACAGTGATATAAAAGTTATAAAAAAAAATCATAAAGAGATTAACTTGGAAGAAACAGAAGAAAATTAGTAATATATGATTTCAAAAACTAATTGGAGGATTAAATTTACATTTTTCCAGGCTTAAAATGCAACAAATATCTGAAAACACTGGAAACCTTATGAACTAGTTCCAATGAAAGGTTAAAATAAAAACAAAACAAAAAATATATATATGGGCATGGATTCTCATCTTTAAAATCTATAGATCTCTCATTTATTCCTACTTAGATGCATAATAATTATATTGATGTTTTCTTAGATGAAATATCAAATTGCTTTTCAAGAATAATAATCATTTTGGGCTGTAGGGCTTCTGTATATATTTGGGGGATTTCTTATCCCCCTTTTTCTCTGGATTTTTGGGAAAGAGGAAACATAAGGACTACCAAAAATGTGTTTCCATGTTCTACATTGAAAATCTTTAATTTCTGCTAGAGAATTCCAATGGTACAGCTCTATAAACCAAGTCTTGATCTGGAAACTTTGAGAAAAAACAGAAAAATCATGGACAGATGAAATTTTCCTCTATATTGTACTACTTTTTTTTTCTTTTTTTGATGAAGAAAAAGAGGAAGATGGAAAAACAAAATGATGCTGTGGAGGTTATCTAACACTGAATCAAGTTTCAATAGGGCTCCAAATGTGGAGGTTATCTAGGTCAACAAGATGACACTTTATGATTCCCAGATTCTGGACAGAATTAAGGTAGCTTAAAAAAATAGGCTAGACTATTTGACTTCAAGTGAAGTGATGGTCTTTTGATTCATTCAAAGTCTCCCCTTTCATTTGAGGAGCAAGAGAAGCATGAGAATGAAGCAGATTCTGGAGATAGAGTGGAAGACCTTCGAGATCGCATCGGTGGTATCTGGAAGATCTACAGTGATCGAGATTACTCAAGGACCTGGTGGAGAGGTCATTCAAAGGAGGAGAGGTTACGTCAACTGTACAAGGACCAGGTGGTCGGCGGTTAGATGGCTTTCTGAACACCCAAAGTTGGCCATTAGATTACCAGAGAAGGACCATCATGTGTGTACAAGGGATGAAGGGGATTTTGTGGTAGTGATTATGCACAAAAGATCTCTGTGAATCCGAGGAATGGTCGTGGATGTCAGGTTATCATCCCAGAAGAAGCTAATGGTTCTGGCTGGGAGAAAATGGCTTACGTTCTGGATTGCTATTTCTCGGAAGACGAGAAACCAAGAACTGTTCCAAATTTCCAGCCACTACCAACAGATTTCTCGAAGCTATTGATATATAACCCTTGACATGGGAAGGGGAGAAATAATAATTGGAAAAGGGATCAATCGGAGGATTTTGGGTGTTGGCCGATGGCTATGATGGCTATATGCGTGGAGAGAATTGATGAGTCTCTGGCATGGTCCCATATCGAGTTGGCAGGCTCTTCTGAGAAGGGAAAACCCATGATTGTGCCTTTGGCAGATAATAAAGGGTTGATGCTTGGGGAATCATGGGAGGCGGTTTGCTGGCTAGACTCAGAAGGGTCGAAGGTAGTAGAAAGAGGCCAACTCATCTTTCAACGACAGTCACCGACACTGAGTACTATGGCAAAGGGACACAGTTTAGATCGAGATGGGTTAGGATTAGAGATCTTCCTCTCCACCTCTGGACTGACAAGAAGTTCGTGGAACTCGGTGATGCTTGTGGAGGAATAGCGGATATTGACCATCAGTCATCTAATTTGGAGGACCTCCGTTGGGTGCAGCTGAAGATCTGCCCTTATGATTGGTGGTTATCCCCAGAAATCTCACCGTCAGAGACAATGATGCAGCTTACATAGTGGTCATTGTGGTGGAAGACGACTTGTTGGATGGTGTCAAAGACTAGGGAAGAGAAAGTCCACCAGCAATCTCCTTGAAAGATGGAAGGCGGTTTTCTGAACAAAGGAAAAATGGTATAGCGGTTTCTGGTTTGGCTAAATCTGTGGGCAGTTTTCATCAGAAACATTTTTCAAATTTTGAATGGGTGACAATTCCCCCCCCCCCCCAAAAAAAAAGAACTTAAGGAATCAAGTGAATGGAGGGTTTTTTTTGTCCAGGCACAATAATTGTGATGGTGAGTTTCAGATGGACATAAATACCCCTAGCTCTGCAGTAGACCCATTGAGGGGTATATGGGACTGATGGTCGTACGCGTCATTTTGCTAGAACAACGGCTTTAATTTTTGTCTTCCAAAAATAACCCTCAACTCATACGGTCAAGTAAAAGACCTGGAAAGTAGAAGGGTGGATTTGGAAATTGAGAAGGGACTCCTCTCGATTGGACATTAGAACCAAAGAGCGGGTGTTGTCTCACTTTGGGAATGGGCATCTCACAAGTGGAAGAGAGAAATCGGGATCTTCTTCGAAGGGCTTAACTGTCGACCGGAAAATCAGGTTGGTTGCTTCAGAGGCATGATCGAAGTGGGAGAGTCATCTGCTGGTAAGGAGCTCTCTAATTCTGATAAAGCACTTCGGTCAAGCCGGGGGTTTCCAATATCCCTAATGAGCCAAGAAACATGGATAAGTGGGAGAGCTGCTCTTTGCGAGACTCATGCCTTGATCAAGAGGCAATTGGGAATGGGGTTACAAAGTTAGTGCAAGAGGAGAGTTGTGTGGCAATGGCTGAGAAACCTATGCAAGAAGAGATTATGTCTGATGGGTCAAATTCAAGAGTGAAATGCAAGGCCCGAGAGGAAGGGGAGGTTATTGAGAATGAAAGGCCACTACAAGCATCCTACTCAGACTTTTCTCTACCAAGATCCCTTAACAACGGTGAGAATTGACTGGAGGATCTATGAGAGTGTAATGCCTCTTGCTATGGTTCGTGTTGAGGACCATGATTTCCCATTGTCTGATGTTTCTTTATTGGTGCTAAGCCAATTTTTGGGTGTATCCTTTGACGGCATGGAACTTCAAGCTATTGTGTTTTTTACAGCTCTTGAGAAGGGGATATCAATGTCGGGTTCCATAATGAATAATCACAGGGTTCGTAGGGAAGTACAGAATTTGAAATCGGCAAACATCTATGACAATGGTGGAAAAGCAAGGGAAGGAATCTTGATCCCTGTGTGGAGTTTAGACTCTGTTTGGTTGCATTAGGATGTTGTGTTTCCCAATGAATTTTTCTGTGGTTACCTGGAATGTGAGAGGCCTCAGGAAGGTAGAGAAGGGCACGATGGTAAAGGATGTGATTAAATCTAGCAAAGCTAATATTTCCCTGTTGCAAGAAACGAAGCTAAAGGGGATGGATAGACTTACCCTTCATCAGATTTGCCCTTTCTCTCTGGTAGATGGATGGATGGATGGTACAGGACAGCCTAGGGGGTTGTTGATTCATGCAGATGTGAGCCCAAAATCAACTGAAAAGGAACACCTTAGATCAAGAAAACCACAAAACAAGGTTCTGGAAAATCTAAGCAGCATATAAGAAAAGACCAAAATACCGCTGACGAGTTGTCGGAAAGGTCTGAATTTTAGTGGGCTAATAGAGGATCTAGAAGTAAATCACCACAAAAAATTCTAGGTCAATCCAATGAATAAAAGTCTATAAAGTATATGAATGACAGGCTGTTCCAGAAAATTCAGCTAACTAATCTCAAGAACTAGGGTTTAGGCTAACAGAAAATCAGCAAAACCCAAATAGAATCAAAAGGATTTTAGGATTTTAGATGATTAGTATATAGATGTAGAAAACCGAACAAAAATAATCAAAATAACCTATTTTTTGGTGGGGTGATTTTTACAAAAAATTAATAAAAATAGCAGTTGTGGAGATGAATATGGCTATTATGGTTCTTGATTCCAAAGGCTTGTGGTTCTTCAATCTACAGGATCTCAGCACAATCATTATGCACTTTAGTGGTGGCAACAGCAGAGAGATCAATAGGGAGAATATAGATAGAAAGAAGAAGAAAAAAAGAAAGAAGAATAAGAAGGACGAGAAACAATCAGAACCAACTGATTGGGGTTTCTAGTGGCACCAAACCCTAGAGAAATTCACACAGCACCAACCGTGAGAAGCAAAGAGTTGAAACTCAAATTGTATTTCATTAATTCATCAATGGTAAATCCTATTGTGCAGCTCTATTTAAAGGCTCTAAAACATGAAAATAAATAAATAAGAAACTGCTGAAATAGAAATCCTATTCTAACTAGGACACTTACTAACTTAAACTTCTAAAACAAAAGACTACTAAACTCCCCATAGAGAGGCTGTCAACCAGCTCTCTAAAGGCCCCACACTTTGACTTATTGACCCACATAACTTCTAGAAACACTATACCCGTCAGTCACTAGTACCCCTTTAGTAATTCTGTCATAACTTCCTCAAATCACCTCCGATCCGCACAATCTTGGTCTCTTTTGAAAGGTAACTGAACAACCCTTCTAAAGACACCAAAATCTAGCCAAAAGGGAAATTTTTTACCTTAGAAAATTTGGGCTAAAAGTTATGGGATTACCCTAAATGGCTTTCAAACCTTATTACATAAAAATAAAAAAACAGAAATTAAAAACTTTCTAATCTACCCATGGCCTTTAGACCTTATTACAATCAAACACCAATAGCACCCATGGTCATCCAGCTTCTTCTTTTTTATCCCATATGCTCTCGCATCAATGGAGTGTGTCTCCCATCCAGAGGTGTTTCTGGTGGAATTTGGGTTGTCTGAGATGAGGGTCTGATATAAGTTGTAGACCATAGGGTCGGCACTTATTTTGTTTCAATCAAACGAAGATTAAGGGGATCTTAGGAGTTTTGGTTAATTTTAGGGGTGTATGGACCAACGGATGGTGCTCTTCGATCTATCTTCTTTGAAGAATTAGGAAGTATTCCTTGGTGTTTGGGGGGAGACTTTAATGAGGTAAGGGAGTCAGGAGAAAGATATGGGGGAACCAGGATCAAAAGGACCATGATTAAGTTTCCAGAGTTTGTTGAAGCTTATGCTCTCAGGGAAATGCCTTTGACAGTGAATAGATATACTTGGTCGAACATGCAAGACGATCATTCTCTGAGTAAGCTGGATAGATTCTTCATCTCAATGGAATGGGACTCCCTTTTCCCTCTATTCAAGAGGGAGTCTTTGTCGAGGCCTACTTCCGATCACAACCCCATTTTGTTAAATGGGAAGCTAGCTACAACAGATCTGAGACCATTTAAATTTTAAAATGTGGCTGAAGTTTTCAGGTTTTGCAAAGATTGTCCAAACGTGGTGGAACTCCTTTCAGGTGATGGGTAGACCGGGGCAACAGATGTGATCTACAAAACAAGCTAAAAGTTTCGAATAGGGAGGTTTTTGGTTGAGTGAAAGAAAAAATGAAAAGATTAAGAGTGGGAAAGCATTGAGGAGCAACAGGCTTTATATAGGGAGGAAAGATGCATAAGGGATTTGGCTAAGCAGGAATATGCCAAGGTAGTGGCTATGGAGGAAATTAAATGGAAGCGAAAAGGCGAAACTCTAATGGCTTTAGGAGGGTGATAATAATACCAAGTTCTTTCATAGAATCGCTTCTACGAGAAGAAATGTAAATTATATATCTCGAAGGTGAAAATTGGGAATGAAATGGTGAAGGACAAAATGAGATTGAAGCATCATGTTGTTGATTTCTTTATGAATCTTTACAAGGATCCAGAGCTCCCAAGACCTAAATTGGATGGGTGGTTGTCTTTTAAAATGCTATCAAATGCTCAAAGGGATTGGTTGGATAGAACTTCGAATAAGAAGGAAGTGAAAAATGCTATTTGGAGCATTGAAGATGATAAAGCTCTAAGTCCTAATGATTTTTCTTTGGCTTTCTACAAAATGTGTTGGTATGTGGTGAAACAAGATGTTCTTTTGACAATAGAAGAATTACATAACGAAACTTTCTTGGACATAACTAGCAATGCAACATTTATCTCCATTCTTCTGAAAAAGGAGTTGAGTCAATTAAGGACTTCAAGCCCATTAGCTTGGTGGGAATATGTACATGATTATCTCGAAGCTTCTTGCTTATCGAATCAAAGAAGCGTTGGAAACGGTAATTTCCCAAAGCCAGAGTGATGTCATTGAAGGCAAAAAATCCATAGATGGGGTGTTAATTGCCAACGAATGCATCATTGTGGTTATTAAGAAAAAATATAAGAGCATCCTTTGCAAGTTGGATCTTGAAAATGCCTATGATAGGGTGAATCCTTGACTACATGCTTAGCCATATGGGTTCCAGTCTTCACTGGAGAGGATGGATGAAAAAATGCTATTATACAGCTTCATTCTCAGTTCTTATGAATGGCTCTTCGATGGATTACTTTCAGGGTCCAGAGGCTTGCGCCAAAGGAAACCTTTATCTCCTCTTTTTGTTCCTTGTTGTGGCAAAGGCTTTTAGGGCTCTTTTAATCAAATCCTTTCAAGGTCATTTGCTAGAAGGTTTTGAAGTTGGAAATAATTGTGTCCCATTTGCTAATGATACTCTAGTGATGTGCAAAAAACTTGATTAGACAACTAAAACTTTTAAGGTGTGTTATCCATTGCTTTGAAGCTGACAAACTGTCTCGAGCCTAAAGGTAAATCTTTCTAAAATTTGTATTTATTGTATGGGTAATATGGAAGACCTATAGAGATTTGCTGAAGTTCTTGGTTGCAGAATAGAGACTTTACCCTCCTCTTACTTGGGTCTCCCTTTAGGTGCTCCATTTAAAAGCAAGGTGGTTTGGAACAAGGTGTCAGAGAAAATTTATAAAAGATTAACAGGGTGGAAACGGGTGCATCTGAGAAAAGGGGGAAGGGTTACTCTAATCAAGGCAATGCTAATAGTTTACCAACTTACGTTCTTTCCTTCTTCATTATTCCTTCTTCGGTCGCTAATGAGATTAAGAAGTGTCAAAGAAACTTTCTTTAGGGTAAAGGGCAAGATGGAATGGAACCTCATTTGGTGGCTTAAGATGATGTTTGTAAACCGAAGTGGAGTGGTGGGCCCAGTCTCAAACGAATTAGCAATGTGAATAAAGCCTTTTTATCCAAATGGCTTCAACAATTTGGGCATGAGAAAGGCAGCCTATGGAAGCAAGTCATTGTGAGCAAATATGGGCAGGCTAATGCTTGGGAATCTAACATCCCTTCTTCCTCCCATGAAGTAAACTGTTGGAAAGGCATCATGATGATGGTGGAGAGCTTTAAGGATGCAACTCAGGTGGAAGTTGGATCAGGGAGGAATACCCCTTTTTGGCATGATAAATGGGGCTCTAATTGGCCTCTTCGGATTGAAGCTCCCCTTATCTATGCAATAGCCGAATGTAAAGAGACTAAGGTGGCTGATTGTTGGAACACTCAATAGGTAGGAGATAGAATATAACATTTAGAAGGAACCTAAATGATTGGGAGCTTAATGAAATGTCGCACATTCTTGGGTTGGTAGATAATATTCACCTTAGAAGTGATGTGAAGATTCAAGGTGTTGGACTTTATCTAAAAATGGGGAGTTTTCAGTGAAATCCTGTGGTGATCTTTGAAATCCACATAATTTGGAGTTTAAAAGTTCCTCACAAAGTGTTATTCATTGTGTGGTCTGCTTGTAGGGATAGGCTGCCTATGGTAGGCTATCTTTAGAAGAGAGGTATGATTATTCCGAATATTTGTGCTTTTTGCCTTCAAGATGGAGAGTTGATTAACCATATTTTCATTCATTGCCCCTTTGCCCGTGAAATTTGGGAAAATGTTTTGAGGGAGGTTGGGTTGGAGTGGATGTTTCCAGACTGCATCCAAGATTTGTTTCAATGAAAAGGGTAAGGATCCTGTGGAGTCTTGTATGCCCGGCAGTTTGTTGGTCCATATGATTAGAAAGGAACCAATGTAATTTTGAAAATCAATCAGAACCTGCATATATTGTATATAGAAAAGTGAAAGATCTTTTTTGGGGGTACTAAATGTAAAGAAGTGGGGGAGGATTCTTTGAAGATGCTAAAAGGGGTGGGGAAATATTTTCAAGCTGTAATCCTCTTTGTTTGCCTTCAGACTGCAAGTTTTTTGGGGGATTGCTTATCCCCTCAATGAAATTTATTTTATCAAAAAAAAAATTGAAATTTTGCAGGCAACTAGAGAACTAAATAAGCAACAAGTCCACAAAATTTCAGGATCAACAAAGAAGTTTACGTATAAACTCTTCAGAACTCAAGTCCGTTTCTAGTAGTTTCTAGTAACTCAACAGAACAGCAACTAAGAGAGCACAACAAAATAGGCAAAACAGCACAGAATATCTCAGAATTTGGTAGATGAACAAATAAGAAAGTAAGAAATAATCTTAGAAAGTTTCAATTAATTTGGATAAGCATTGATAGTTCAAACTTACAGAACTCGGGTAGTGGTCCAGATTTATAGCATCATTCTAGAGTTTATCAGAAATAGGACCAGACGCTGGGTTAGGGTTTCCCAATCAATGACCTCTTATGACCAATAGTAAAGCTAACAAGAATCTGATAAATAATCACAACAAACCTTGTACAACCACAAATAAACCAGAACTTGTGTACTTATCTACAGTCTAGGATTGCTTGAAGATAGGTTGATAATGCAACCTTGAAAATAGTCTTGATCATAGTTGCTAAGAAGTTGAAGCTCGTTTGAGAAGCTAATTCTATTCCGATTCCCACTACTTGGAGAAGCACTTCCCATGTTTGAGAAGCACGGTGTACCAAGTGGAAGCTATTTAGGCAAACAAGTAGAAATGTCTAAAGAGTCAACCAGGAAGTGATCCAAGAAACAATATCGTATTTTATTTCATGTAAAACCTATACTGTCAGCATTGAATAAAATATAATCTATGAGATTTAGTAATGATTTTGTAGGAAAAATTCTTAAAAAAAAAAAAAAATGAAGAAGAAGATTTAGTATTGAATTTAATTATTTATATTATTTCATTCCAATCCAATAAAATAAATTCAAATCCAATGTTTTTATACAAGGTCTTCTATAGTCTGACTCTAAGACGTTAGTTATCTACAAAAAATCTTATGTATGGTAAAATATTATAAGGTAGGGCTAGCCATACTAATAACAAGTGGTTTGCATATTGATTTATACATCCTGATTTTTTATTATTATAGTATAGCTTTTAGGGTTTTTAGTACTTTATTAAGTTTATCTTTTATTGTATTGTAGTTGAAATTATTGATTGTAAATTATTATTATTTACTTTATTATCGTTTTTGCTTCTCTCTTCTTAAGAATTTTTAGCCTTGCTTCTTGCTTCTCGTTTTCGCATTGCTTCTCGCTCTGGTAACTAAGGTCGTGATACCGCAGAGATGAGAAGTAGAAGATGTAAAGATGATAGAAGACCTTCAGCGGTTCCAAACTACTGTAAGGCATCCGCAGTCCAACGATGGAAATAAGGTATTAAAGTCCAACTTCAAAAACCCTAAACAAGTCAAAGCTCAATTCAAATAATTGTCTCTATTCAATTCATTAGGGCATGACCCTTCTATAAAAATATAGAGCAAATTCCAAAATAGAAACTAATATTCTCTAGTTGCTAGCCCAAATTAAAGAACCTACTAAAAAAAATATTCCCATCACATATTGATACCTCTTTAATAATTTGGTCATAACTCTCCCAAATCACCTCAGATTGTGGAATCTTGGTCTCATTTGAAAGGTAACAAAATAGCCTTTCTAATGATACCAAAACCTAGCCAAATGGGCAAGTTTTGACCTTTGAAAAATAGGGCTAAATGTGAGTTAAGGGATTACAATTCAAAAAAAAAAAAAAGCTTAATAACCTAAAAGCTGAACTCTAAGTGGACCCCACATGATCATCAAATTGCTTATTGTTGCTCAAGAACGCTACTGCATGACCCTAGAGTGTCCAAGCCATTAAAAATCCTTGGGACACCCATTTGACCCACTAAAGCCCACCACAATCACCTGTTAACATGGAAAGCCAGTTTGGTTTGCATTGTTCAAAGGCTACCAATAATCCAATGCTCTAAAACCAGTGTCTAATACACTCCTTTTTTAGGAAAAGAGTGTTTAGCATCCTAAGATCCCTTCCCACTCAAGCTAAGGGTAGCTTTAAACCTAATTCAAGTATCCTGTGTTCACTAGACGTAAGAAGTCTATGCACATAGGCACACTTAAGCCAATAAAACCTCAAGGTAGCCCACTTAGACATAATTGCCACCAATCCATAAGTCCCACTTAGGGCCAATGGCATATCCAACCTCTGGACCAGACATACACCCAGGCCCATCCCCATCCCAAAGGTGTCTGAACCATTAAAAGAGTCACTGGGACTCACTCCCCTTCGACCCACTCAAGCCAGCATCAATCACTCTTAGGATTGACCATCTGGTGACCTGATACTAGCCACAAAGGGGCTGAGCATGCACCTTCCCTTGAGATAGATGTTATGCATTTGGCATTTTTCCTAAAGGCAGCACATAACCCCATGCTAGAAATCACAAAAGTGCCTAAAGGCAACATCACCCCATGCTATAAATCAAACTAGCCTTATGTAGCACACACACCTCTGATTAGCAAGCCATCTAAACCTGTGGCCTCCATCTAACATCTAATATATAGAAAGGCCCTCGCCGCAGAAACCATGTTGTGCTTCCATAATGTCCCTGTCGACCCAGCCACATACACAATTACCCTGTGGTCTGTGCTGCAATCTTAGTACTACCTAACAGCCCCAAGGACACAAACCCATGCTCAAGTCACACTCACACAACAAAATGATAGCAAAATAGCCGGAAACCATGTCACCAGCAGGGAACACTCCATAT
The DNA here is from genome assembly GCA_025762735.1 of Platanus orientalis. Taxonomy (NCBI): domain Eukaryota; kingdom Viridiplantae; phylum Streptophyta; class Magnoliopsida; order Proteales; family Platanaceae; genus Platanus; species Platanus orientalis. The sequence goes on along the minus strand of JAOXJP010269019.1, from coordinate 2,403 downwards.
GCACCAAGATGTGATACATAACATGATGCATGATGGTTTAGGGGATAGAACTACCTGCAGGTATGGGGCCAAAGGATGCTGAAAGTTAGGGTAAAACAACCCAAACGTGATCACAAAAGATGAATAATCTGAGATGGGTTCCGTTTAATTCTGGGAAGCAACTAAGAATAAGAATTAGCACACAAAAACTCAGGTCAAAAGAATTATGAAAAGTATATAATCTTAAACAAAACTCAGGTCTGGTTCTGGGTTTCCAGCAACACAGAATGAGCATAAACAGGCTACAGATATTAGGATAGGTCCCCCAACAACTACGGAATTGAATGCTGTTGTTGAGAATAGAGAATTGAATACTTATCTGAAGGCGGTACTTCTCCAATACCAGTTGTTGAGAATCAGCCAGATTAACAGAGCATAAAAGACCCTTGGTATGGATGCTTTAGAAGGTCAGCAAACCCACGACAGATTTGAGAATATCCAAAAGAACCCACAATGGGTTTTGAGTTGATGATCAATGAACAGAAATGCAGGGAAGTTCTTCTATTGTTGTGCACTTACAAACCTTCAACAAACTCACTTGAGAGAATCCTTGGAGAGAAACACAGCAGCCCCTAGAGAAAGCACAATCACAAGCCACAAGAACTCCTAAACCCACCACACGATGGGTTAGGAAAATACAAGAATTGAAAATTCCAAAACTCTAATATTCTTCTTCTTCTCTATTGAAATCGTTGACACTAGGCCCTTCAAATAGATTACAAAAATTCAGTAGTATAGAAAATCCTTAAAAATAGGAAACTAGCCTAGTTAGAAAATAGAAACTAATTATTCTAAGAAACCTCTAAATACTAAAGACTTGCTAAAAATAAAAAAGATGTAAATATATCCTAAATAGCAACCCAAACTAACAACTAAGAGGAAGATAGCCCCTAGCGTTGACCAGCCCTTTACATCCCCAAAATAACCTTGGCTTTTCAACCTTATTACAACGATACCCAAACACAAAATTTCCTACTTTACCCCTGATAATTTGTACCCCAACATAGCCCAATTGTTAAGCCAAATGCCTCATAGAAGGCCCAAGTCCTAACCAACCTGGCCCATTAGTCTCCCATGGACCCTCATTACTTGAACTGGTTTTGGATTCTGTATCATAACATTACTAAGGTATGAAGTCTTACTAATAACTCTTTCCAATGTCACCACATAATATGACAGGTGAATCCAATTTCTACACTAAAATCAGCTGAATAGACAACAGAGAACTATGCAACCATGTGAAAAAGATTAAAATAACATACAACGTAAATAGATAAAAAAGAAAGCAGTGACAATATAGCTTAGTTTACCATGTCATGCTGAGGGATTCCCTCAGTGATGCACACCACCAGATCCAACTCAGCTTCCATGGCTTCCATAATAGCTGCCGCAGCAAATGGTGGGGGAACATAAATGACTGACGCATTTGCCTTTGTTTCAGCTTTTGCTTCAGCAACTGTGTTGAAGACAGGAAGTCCCAAGTGTTCCGTTCCACCTTTCTTCGGTGTCACCCCACCAACCTATATCAACAAATATCAAGGCAAAAAAGTCCCATGCTGAATAAGAATAAAAACTGAGGAATACAAATGTATCCAGCAGTCATATTACAAGCACCATGAAACAGAAAAGGCAGTAATTTCAAATATAAGTGTATTGCCAGAAACGGGAAAAGGAGTTGAAGAAAGCTTTTTAAAGCTTTTGAACAAGAGACACGTCAACTCATTAATCCTTACTATGCAACTGGTAGTTCACCTCTTTGATGTGGCATAACCCAAAAATCAGATCTAGTTGAGGTAACCATCAGATGTAGAGAGAAACATGGATGACCAAAATAAATAAGATAAACTGTTGGAGGAAAAGATCATTCATCAGGCTGTCAAACTGTCCAGAGACTTTTAGCTATGCCTCATTCAAGAAATGGCCCATTATTTGAACAGTCCAGACTCCAGATTAATGATTTAGTGGATCACATGTACAACACAAGGTGTAGGGTTCATTGAGTATGTGATGCAGACAACATTATGTGACTTATGCATGTGCCACCACATAAGAGAGCAAGGTTCAAATCTTGTGTTATGTATGGATTCTTTTAATTATTTAAGGGGTGGATTAATTTTGTAATAAGGCCAATAGTGCCATGATTAGTTTAGTTTTTTTTGGGTTTTTAGTTGTAATCCCGTTTTTCACTTTAGACCCAGTTTTTCTAAGGCCAAAACTTGACTTTTTTGCTTGATTTTGGTATTTCAAGATAAGTTATTCAGTTACCTTTTTAATGAGACCAAAATTGTACAAATCTAAGGTGATTTGGGAAAGTTATGACCAAATTACTAAAGAATGGTCACTAAAAATGGGAATGGTTAGAAA
>JAOXJP010268999.1:0-20333 GCA_025762735.1 Platanus orientalis | reverse complement strand
TACTAGTGTGATGACTTGATAGCATTGTTGCATTTGGTATTTTAATTTTCTGGTCTGTTTCAGATTCTTTTGATTTGATTATCATTGGAAGAGACAGTGGGGAGGTTCATGGGGTTGGGATCTTGGGATTTTATGTGAGGGGGATATGTAATTTGTTTTAGCTGATACTTATTACATTGCATTAGGCTAATGGTTCCACTGCCTACTGAATGAAAAGTAGTAAGAAGTTGAGTCTTCTAGTGCATTTACCTTGTAGTTCAGATTTACCTGGCTTTAGACATAACAGTCTGAAGTGTTTATGTTGTTTGCTCTTATATAGGATGTAATTGTTCTTCATTGCGATGGAAATCAGTCATTTGTTCCGAAATGCTCTTAGAAGCTTTACTGTTTGTAGTGGACTGCCTGAACCAAAATGAGATAATCTAGGCTATTTGTTTGATGAATAGACATTGGTCTGTGTCTCTGAAGGAATTATTCTTTCAGCTGTCAGAATTTTTGTATGTTTCTGTTTTTAGGATGGATTAATAAATCATGGTAACATATATACAAGTGTGAAGAAAGTTACAAGGTTGGATAGTACCTTTTCAAAATGATGCATTTCATTTGAAACTAGAGCTGATATCAGAAAATAGCTGCAGTTCTCCTTTCTGCACCTGTCATGACATACCACATTTTGGCCTGAAAGTCCAGAGAAATCAGGTTCATTTCTTTCTCTCTGCCATCATTTTTTCATTAGTCATGAAATGTACATCTTGTCTTAACTGTATTGATTGTTGATCCTGATTGGAGGAACCAGCTTCAAATAACTTTTGTGATGCCTCCAGTTCCAAGCTGACTGGTAGGTATTTAGAAGAGTGACCCAACCTGATATTGACCGAAGGAAACCTAACCAGATTACCCATAGATGACCTGGGGTCAAGACGTCAAGTAGGTTGAGGCTTGTTCATCCTTTTGAATCTATGTACTGTTTTTTTGTTTTTTCTCTAATGAGTGCGCATGATAGGTACTTCAATCAGATTTGCTGGTGGTAAAAAAAAAAAGTACTGCAAGCAATCTGTTACTTCTCATTAAATCTGGTTTTATTGAAGTTAAGAAAATGCTGTCAAATCGTACTATGCCACCAACATGGAGTCATTGGGTGATTTGATCTGATAAGAGTCAAATTATCTAGTATTCACCAATCTTTGATTCTTATCCATTGATAACTTAGGTATTTCTTCCCACTTTTTACCCTCAGATCTTGAAAGTAGACTGGTGCTGTGAAGGGAGTTCTTTAGAAAATAAGCTTTAACACAGGCGTTTATGTTTGTTTTTCTGTGGGTGAAATTAGTGGAAGGTTAAGATGAACCATGATGGAGAGATTCTCAAAGAGGATTGGATTAGTAGATTGAGTCATCTTCTTGATTTGCCTATCCTTAGATAATTTGTTCTTGGCTTGGGGTACCATTACCCCCAAGTATTGATGTAAGAAGGTCTTGCCAGGTACATAAGTTCTTGACTGCTTCTTTTGGGATCTAGGTAAAAAGGTGTTGCCTAATATTCATCTGAGATAATTGGGCACAAGATTTCATTTTTATTTTCTCTTTCTCTTTTTGGTATGAAGATTCATGGTGTTAAGATTGGTGAAGTTTATCAGTGAAGTAACTCATCAGAATTTCTCATTAGCTCTTAAATGATATATAGATCACTACAATATGCCTTAAAAGTTTCTAGCGCTTTCAAAGTTTGGGCATCTTGAATGAGTTTTGGTAGCTTGGCTTTGAGAGATGGAAAAAAAGAAAAAAAACTCTTGACTTTTTGAGATGCACCTCAATGTCATAACTTCTTTTTGGTTGTTCTTCCTACTGTGTTTCCAATTGAGGATCGAAATTTTGATTTCGATGGATATTTCTCCCTACGAAGTTTGAAAATTCAGGGAAATTTAGATTTTTTTTTGTTGAAATAATGGATAATATGTGGAAATTAAGGAAATATCAGAAAAAGTAAAAATTGTCCATGGAACTTCTAAAAAAGGCATGATTAGACACTCATCAATAAATTCCAAGAAGTATCTATGTTTAACAAAACACTTAATTTGGACAGTAATGCATATTTTCTCTCCAGTGCGACCACTTTTTTGCTTCTCCCTTATTCATCTCTTACTTGCTATACATGGATGCTTTTTATAGTTTTTAGACATGTAAGTAAAATATGAGAAACACGATAGAAATTAATGAGCTGAACTTACCCAATTTTTATTTGATGGGTTCTCTGTATTCTCCTTCATATTTATAAGCTTTAGTTGTTACAACTAAATCCCTAGAATGTAGGGATAGATCACTGAAAGTTATGACAAAATACAGAGTCAAATTATGGAAAACAGAACACTCAATATTCTATGGGTCGTGGTTATCCGGGTGACTAAGTCAAATGGTGGGCTTGACTCATTGTAGATTTTGCACAGATATTACATCCCCTCAAGATAAGTGGCCCTAGGCGGAGCATTAGCTTGTTTCTTAACATCTGACTGGTGGTTATCTGGCTTAGTCAAACTGTGGATTTGACTCGTTGTAGAGCTTGCACAGCTATTAGTAAGTATGTCCTTATGTTGTACTAACATTGCTTGAAGTTTCGTTGAAAAATTTCCTTTATCAATGTATTCCTTATTTTTACAGATATCTGTTAAATATTCCAGCAAAGTTTTCCTGACATTTCCATAACTCCTTAGGGTTTCATGAGCATAGTGCCAAACTTCTTGAGGTCGGCTACATGAATACTATTCCACTATTTTACTCGAAGGCTATATATGCCATTAAATCACAAGCACCCATATTTTTCCTCACTACTTCAACCGAAGTCAAGTCTGGTCCCTCCTGTCTTTTTAATGCCTTCAACTTGTACCATCTCATTCTTGCTCACTAGTGCAATTATTGGTTATCATGGCATATGACAAAACCGTTTCAGTCAACTTTTTCTCATATTATTACCTATTGATGTAACAACTAAACTCCCATAAATGGATTTGTTTACGATTGTATCTTTTCTAGTCTTGCCACTCATACATCTCAACATCCTCATCGCAGTCATACTCATTCTATGTATGTGTTGTTCTTGGCGTTCCATGTGGAGAAAGACGGAAGCCAAAATCTGGAAGAACAACTTCTTAAATAGTGCAAAGAAAGTCACACTAGCCCAATGACTCACAACCAAAAACAAGAAGAGAAGAAAAATCAAATAGATGAAGATATGGGGGAAGAGATGTATATTATACAACTTGAAACCCATACATCACTTGTATGAACCACCACTTGCACAAGATATGAAACTTAGAGATGTGTTGGATTTCCACTTCACTCTATAGGTTTAGAGGGATTTCTTAAGGATTTTTCAAGGGAGAATTATTGTAGAAAACCACCAAGGAGGTACATATAGATGTTAGGAAGAGAATGATGTATGAATTAACACTTAACATGAAGTTTTCAATGGTTTTTCATAGGTAAATGGAAGAAAAAGGGATTGCATGGGAACTAGATGAATGCCTATGGGACAATGGATTTGCTTGATTAAGACTAATGGATACATGGGAATGGTTGAATGGGAATTGATGATGTGCATGGAAAAGAGAAGAATGTGAAAATGGAGGGAAGAAGGAACTAAATGGTGATAAGTTCCAATGAGGTGAAGATTTTCAAGAGAGTAGGAATTTAGGTTTATGGGAAATAAGAAGTGAGGTGGAGGAAAAGTGTAGTGGAGTGACATGTGGCATCCAAAGACCCCCCCAAAAAGAAAATTACAATTATGATCTCGTTACATCACTCAAAATAAAATGAACTAGAAAATACACTTAAAATTTTTTAATAGCCCAACATTCTGCTCCATAAAACATGGCTTGTCTTATAACCGTCTTAATTGATTCAATTTTAGTGGTATTCGTTTAACATTGAATACTCTGTAAACACTCCTTCGCTTCATCTATCCATTTTTTTATGAGAAACATCTTCTTCAATATCTCCTCCTTATGGATGATTGAACAAAGAATGAAAATTGTAATTTTGGAGTAACTCTTGGTTTCTAATTTAACTACTCACTCAATTCTACTCTTTTTTTATTTAAAAAAAAAGAAAACTAAATTTTCATTCCATATATTCTGTTTTAGTCCAGTATATCCTAAAAGGTTTTGATTTTAGAAGATCCACCCATAGTTCGAACTTGGCATTTACCCTCTCTCTATTCTTGTCAATCAAATCAAATTCATTGGCTAACAATGTACAACAAGGTACCACCTCTAGCATATGTTTAGTTAGCTTATCCATAACTAAGACAAAGAGATATAGTGATGTAGCATGCATGTAGGTAGGTGATGTGTGTGCTAAGGAGATTAGACATAAAATTATATGAGCAATACAATACTATAACCTAGATTCCTACTAGCACCAAAAGAAAACAAACCATGTAGTTTTCCAATTAAATTAGATGTGCAATAAAGGAATTAAGGTAAACAAAGTAAATGACAAAAATAGAACCTAATTTAGATGCCTAAATAGCCAACTAAAATAAAGAACAAAAAAGTGTGCTTGCTGTCCAAAAATTTTGGGTGTCAAAAAAGTATCCATAAAGTGTTCTAAACAATGGAAATCGTGTAAACAATGAGGAATATGATGAAGGGGCTGAACCTAGTTATTTCCAAAGTGTTGAAAAATCCTTAGATGCTGTCCAAACAAAAAATCCTGCAAGCAAGCTATGTGGGAATTTTAGCAAACACATGGTATGCAAGAAAAATTCTAGTGGGTCAATAAAAGGGATTTCATAATCTAAATAAAGGGGTTTGTATGGGTTGTTGAAAGGCTATGTTAGGGTTTATTTAGCACCCTAAAATAGGGGTTGTAGGTGTTGAAAAACACTTAGAAAAGTAGCTCTAACAGATCACAACTATGCCATAACAACCACCAAAATTACCAACCAACTAGGGATTCAAAAGAGAACAAAAGTGGAGAATTAGAACCTGATTTTGATGTGAGATGAACCCTTGATGTCTCCTAGTATGCAACCATTCAAAATCCAACCTCAAAACATGCGAAACAAGAGGATTTGGGAGTCCTAAATCTGCCCAGAATTCATAGGTGTGCCGCCTCCTTCTAGGAAACCCCTATAGGGTTTTGTTTTGGATGAAATTTTCGGCAGTCCTCCACCAAGGCATGTGTCTCCCAGGCCTATAGGAGCTCTAGGAAGCTTTGAATCAAATTAAAAATCTTCTCCCTTGCAAGTGGTGATCAATATTATGAAGTTGGATAGAATTTTCCAGTAGACAAGAAATTGAGAAAACAATAGAAATAAGAAGTAAGAAAGAGAGATAAATCTTTTAACCCAAAGGGAAGATGTTGGTCTCTACCACCACTGTTAAACTTGGGGAGACCCAAGTTCCTTTTCAGAATTTTACCTTAAGCCTAGCCAAACCAAAGAGAAGAATGGAGCAAAATTCAATTAAAAAATCTATTTTCATAACATAAGAAAGAAAAGGGGGTGTGGGGTAGCCCTTATAGAGCTCTCCACGGCAAGGGTTACATAAATTAGGTCCTTTGGGACCAAAATACCACAAATAAAAATAGTAAATCTCAAAATATACCTTTAAACCACTAAAGACATAAATATCACCGTCTGACAAATTTGGACAAAAATACCCTCACATATGTGTACCCCCTACAAAGAGACATAAAATAAAGTGTAGCAAATAAAAGAAACACACCACTAACTAATAAAATAGCTCCTAAACATAAAATAAAGTTTTCTCGATCATAGAACAACATGTGGGCTCTTAGCTGGAACCAAAGCAATGGTTAAGCTCTCCTACTGCGTTTCTAGTAAGTCTGCAAAGCACCTCTGGACCTGATGTCCTCATCATACAGTCTCAATGTTGATACCTGGTGCATAAGGGAGCTTGCTCTAGTGCGTAGGCAAAGTGTTAGGCCATGCTCTTCACTAATGCTGAATTGACTTGGCTTTTGATCATTTTACATGATATTGGGGTTCTTTTATCTAAGCTAGCCACTCTTTTTTGTGACAACATCAGTGCACTTTACTTGATTGTTAATTGCATTTTCCATGCATATACAAAATATATAGACATTGATTCCCTTTGTTAGAAGAAAGGTTGATCTTGGTGCATTATTTAATTGTTTTGTCACTTCCTCACATCAACTTGCCAATATCTTTATAAAGTTGCTGCCTAAAAAGGCCTTTACTGTGGCCATGATCCAAGCCCAGCAGAATAATGGAGATTTTAGTTTGCAATTGGATGACTCAACTTTAGATACACATCAAGGGATGTGTTCTAGCTGTTGCATAGCAACCATGCCATTCAATTCTTTAATAGGAGTCATAATTTAGGCATTAGGAGATTTCCTTTTATGTGTAAATCAGTTCCAACACTTTCTATTCCTTCCATTTTTTTAGAGTTTTCAATTGTAATGAAACTCTATTATCATAAAGTTCCATAAACATTCTCTATTTAAAGAAAAGTAACACTTTCTTCTTAGTTGAGAGAGAAAGCTTTGTCAAAATATCATGGAATTCTTTAGGTTTTGCATAAAGTTACATTTTATACACAGTTTTTTCTAGCTTCTTGTTCATTCATGTCCTACGTCTACATGCTTGATAAGTTTTTGGAGGTGAAGAACTATGGCACTTGGATACAATATATAACAACTGTTCATTAGAAAACTTGGCATGATAAAATTATTTTAAAATAGAGGTTGAGCATTGAATTAGTGGTTGTATAGGTAGAGTTCCCAGGTAGCTTCTGTATGAAATAACGTGATATAATCAAAGTGGCAATAGTTGTTGTAATTATTATTGCTATTTTTTTCGGTAGCAAAGCTGGTCAATGGTTAGTTATTAGCAAGTGAACATGAGTCTCGAGCTTAGGTTTAGAGTTCGTGATGGTACAACAGGAGATCCTAGAAAGGGTTTAAAAGTAAGGTTCCAAGTTGGAGCGACACCTTGGAAAGATGATTTCTTCATTGTTACGAGTTTGAATTTATTTTTTCAAATAACGAAGAAGATACTTGACAGTGGATCCAACTCATATAGGCAATTCTATGATTATTGAAAAGATCTTTCAGTAAGGTTCACAATTGTACATTCCTTAGGTTGAAGAATGCTACCACAACAATTAATTCAATTTTAAGTGCCTTACTTTTCTTCATCCTTTTCTGTTTATTTTATTTTATGTTTTCTATATATTGTTATATTGGGGAAAAGTATTTGTTAATGATTAAATTCTAGTGTGAGTTCTATATAAAAAAAATTGATTTTGTTGTGAAAAAATGACACAGCAGAACAAAATGGATCAGATTCAAGTATGTGATGGCATGAAACAAAACGAGAAAATAGCAAAATGACAAAGAACAATCACACAACACAAAGTTTAACATGGTCCATGGGCAAAGACGATTGAGAACTTCCACTAAAACGGAGAACAAAGAGAGTACAAAATGCACAAAAGTGAGTTCCTAAAACCCTAAAGAAAACCCCAATGAACTCTTGATAGAACTTTCTTTACTCTCATAACCAAAGTCTCTCACACTTCTGCATTCCCTAAAACCCTCATACATCCCTCTTATATCACAACATGCATCCCAAGTAACCCTAAACCCAAAACGGGCTAAACCCCTAAAATACCCCCAAAACCGGTTCAGGGTCAGTGGGCCTGAATCGGATCACAAAATAGCTCAAAATTATGGAAAAAATAGGTTGTACCATGTCGCTCTTTGGTTCGCACAAACGGGCTATATTCGGGTTGAATTCAAGACACTTTTCCAACAAATCTCCACCCTGGTTTGAAATTTAACCAAACCAAAACTAAACGAAGTTCCTTGATCATCTTCTCCACCAAATCCTGAAGGGTACACAATTAGTTATCTTTCAAACTAATCAAGTCCAAGCTACCTATGAGCTCAATCACTAAAAGTAGCTTTGTCGACATATCTGTTGAATCCTCAACACTCAATGCATTTCTTAACCATGTCTTCAAAACCATCTCTAACTCGAGGTCTAATATCCAACTTGGGAACCCTTTCATGTTGCTAAATTTCTTGAACCTGAATGAGGTCGAGAACAACATCCTTAGGTTCCAACAAAATAGGAGTCTCACTCCAATTGAACACCCAAACACAAATCTCTGTCTTCCACAATCTACTTGCTTAGACGCAACAAGACAAACTCACCAAAAGTAACACCTCCATGTTGCTTTACAAGATCACACCGCTCACAAAACCCAAACTTCTCACCATAGAGCCAACCTTATTTGCTCAAATCTACCAATCTCTTACACACATGTGATCCATTTGCATATGGCACCACTGTGTGCAGAGTAAACTAGAATATGGTGTAAAAGACATGATTGCTCTACATTGAATGGTGTTCTCAAGTAAAACATAAAGGTTCCCAACCTTTCTTGCTTCTAAAGCAAATTGGGCACCTCAAGAGTCCTCATGGATTCATTTTCAACAAAGGCTTTATACCCACTGATGCAGTGGCATGGATCCTACATCACCCACTAGAATCCAACTCACCCAAAGAAATAATGTTCTTCTTCAAATCCGGAACATGCTGAACACCTGTCAATGTTCTCAGAACCCCATCATGCATCTTGATTTTGATTGTCTGTATCTTAAAAATCTTGCATGACATGCTATTACTCATCAAAACAACCCCACCATCAATTGACTTATAGGTGGGAAAAAAATCCCTATTGGGACACATATGATAAGACAATCTGAATCAAGAATCCAAATGTCTTGAAAACCATCATCCCCTATGGTGATAGACGAAACCATGTTAACATCTAAATTTCCCTCCGCAATGCCAGATGCATTCGAGGATTTAACTTTTTTTTCCTTGATTTCTGTAAGCTTAGGATAATTAGCCTTAATGCGCCATTTCTTATGGAAATAGAAATACTCTAAATTTTCCTAGGATCTAGCAAATCCCTTCCCTTTTGTCTTCTCATGAGCAACTAGGCCCTCAGCCTAAACCTCGTCAACAGAGCTATTTTTCTTTATCTCATTTGAAAGAAGGACTATTGTAGCCTCTTCTTAATTGATAGAATCCTTCCCATTGAGTAAAGTTGTCACGAGATGCTCATATGACAAAGGAATCGAATATAATAAGATTAGGGCCTTATCTTTTTCTTCAAGCTTCGACCCAATACTTTTCAATTGAAAAATAATCTTATCAAACTCATTAAGATGTTTAGAAATACCCATACCTTTTTGCATCCATAGGGTATAGAGTTTTTGTTTGAGGTAGAAATGATTCGTAAGAGATTTCATCATATAAAGGCTTTCAAGCTTTAATCAAAGCTTTATTGCAGAATCTTCATTCAAAATATTTTACAACATGTCATCCGTAAGGCACAAATGGATATCACTCCTATCTTTGAAGTCGTAATCCTCCCATTCATGAACTTCCTTTTTGACGCTTTGTGAAAACCCTATTGTATCAGTAGGTCTCCAACCCCAACTTGCCATAAGCCAAAACCATTACTTTCGTTGAATTTATCCACCACAAACCTTATAGTTGAGACCTTCACAACCATTGCAACTCCAACCAATAGAAACCAATGGTTGATAACCGAAGAACCTTCAACAACTTGAAGCTTTAATACCAGTTTGTTGTGACAAAATGACATAGTGGAACAAAACTGATCAGATTCAAGTTTGTGATGGCGTGAAACAAATCGAGAAAACAGCAACATCAAAGAACAATCACACAACACAAAGTTTAACGTGGTTCGGTAAGATTGTTTACATCCATGGGTGAAGACAATCAAGAACTTTCACTAAAACGGAGAATAAAAAACGTAAAAAATGCACAAAGGTGAGTTCACAAGACTCAAAGGCAAAACCCTAAGGAAAAAACCAAAGAATTCTTCACAGAACTAATGTCTCTCACTCTTCCGCACTCCCTAAAACCCTCATGCATCCCTCTTATATAACAACATGCATCCCAAGAAACCCTACAACCCAAAATGGTTCTAACCCCCAAAACACCCCCCAAAATCAATTCGAGTTGGCAGACCAAAATTGGGTCACAAAACAGGTCAACATTTTGGCAGAAGGGGTCCTCCCCCAGACCCCCCAAATTGGGTCAACCAGGTCGCTCTCCAGATCACACAAACAAGCTGTATTCAGGTTTAATTCAAGACACTTTCCCAACAGTTTCTATAGTCGGTTCTGATTGGTGTATGACATGAAATACCTTCTTTGTCCATAAAGTGCTTCTCTGTTCATCACTTAATGGAAGGTACTTCTGTGGTTTAAGCAGCCAATGAGATAGGATCCACAGCAGAATTCACCTTGGTGATAATTTTTGGATTCTACAAAATTCACTTATTCACAAATTAGTAATGTTTCATTGGAAGATTAAATTTTTTTTTTCTTCTTTTGTAGTTTATATAATTTATGCCATTCAAATAGAATAAATTGTGATCATTATTTGAAACATGTATGCTTTCTACATTTTTGTTAGTTTCACCATTTCTGTAGATTATAGTGTATAATATAAAGATGGGTTTGCATATACCTTACTGTATGTTAAGTATATACACATATAAAAGTACGTAAATGATGCTGAAAACAATGAGAAGACATATGTGAAGATTTTTTTTCCTGCAGGTCCTATTGACCCCTACACATCTAGCTATCGTCATGGAATATGCTGCAGGGGGTGAACTCTTCGAGAGAATATGCAATGCTGGCCGGTTCAGTGAGGTGTGGTTACACCATAGAACTTTCACATATGAAATGGTCTTGGTGCGTAACACCAACTCCTTGCAGTAAAAAATCATAATGGATTGCTCATCATATGATAGATCTTCCCTGATGTCTAAGGGAATTATTTCAACACATGATACGTGGAACACGCCGTGGACATGGGATAATTCCTGTGGTAGGGCTAAACCATAAGTCACCTCTCCCTCCTTCTTAAGTACTTCGAATGACCTATGAATCTTGGTTCAAGCTTCCCTTTCTTGCCAAATCTAGTCACTCCCTTGGATGGAGATACTTTTAGAAATACACGATCATCAACTTCAAATTCAAGTTCTCTTCTCTCGTTGGCTTTAGGTAGTTCGCAATCGATTACGGACAATTCAAATCTTCTCTGAGGTGATTTGGACTAGTTTAGATCCAAGCATTTGCTTCTCCCAGACTTCATCACAACAAATCAGTGATTGACATTGTCATGCCCCAAAACCAATACCTGTATGGTTATGAATTTTGGCATGTGACATTAATCCATTCATATTAATGCCATTCAAATTGTTTATAAATTTTTCGTATCTTTCCTTTCATGCATACACAGCGGAATTTGCATGAACAAATCATGAACATTCTATTCCATTCAATTTAAAATCCATAAACCACGATCCATAAATAAAATCCATAGTCGATGTAATTTAAAAAACAATATCAATCCATCTTCACAAAACTAAAAATCAAACTAACATATAACATCTCTTCAATTAGAACTAAAACAACTGAACTAAACTAAATCAAATATATCTTTAGATAAATACTGAGATAAAATAACATAACATCTTATGTCTGAAAATAAACTAAATCAAATCTCCATCACCGCTCTCTCTCTAGAATCTAGGCTACTCATTTACCCTATCATTTTCATCATCTGAAAACAATTGTGTCAACTTCGTAAGCGTGACTGTTTTGTAAATAAATAGGCACACTACTTAACATGCTGAAACAATTGGGTTAATGAGCACGAATATTTTCATAATCAAAATGGAACGAAACATGCTTTCAAAACATTTGCTTATCATAACTAAAATATTGAAAATAATGTTTTTTATTCTAAGATAGAACAAACAACATATCAAAATGGAAATCAAGATGTATAACTAAACAAAAACATAATCTGAAATACAAAACTAAGTTGAACGGAATAAATAGTGAAACATATATACATATATGAGACCTACTAAAACAAATATATGAATCCTTCCACATGTACTACAAGCTAGATAATAGATAACTGAACCATATACCGAAAATCCAACATACATAATGTATTGCTAGGCAACAGGTAACATGACAGAACATAACAAACTCATCTACAATCCGATGATAGGATACTATTATCTCACGACTAGTGACCAACATTAAACAAACATCATCAATTAATGTAACCCAACGAAGAGGGAACCTGATTGCATCTATTTAAACCCGATGAAAGATTCCATCAAATATCCATTTTTGATGGCAAAGGAGTCTCATTTCATAGCTAAATATATATATATATATATATATATATATATACAACAAAGTAGAACAAGATTAATAATCTCTACTAATCCAAAACAATGCATATCTTTGAAGGAAAACATAAATCAAAGAATTTGACCCACCTAAACACATAGCTTTATGGATTGGCATAACCAAGTCCTTTAAAACAAGTTTTAAAAAAATGTTTACGAAAAATCATTTGAAAACTCATTTCGAAAACATGGAATTCTTTCAAAACAATATGAAAATTGAGTAGAGAAATCTTTTACTTTTGCAAAATGAAGATTAAAACCATCCAAAAATCTCTTTAGATCAAAAACAAAAGTTGAAACATGAACTTGCTTGAAAACAAAATTTTTCTTTTTCAAAAACATGTAAAAGAACCTAAATAAATCAAAACCATTATGTTTCTTAGTAAAACTAATGATCAAAACGAATCTAAGAACCTAACATCAAAACAAAAGGATGTCAAACGTTTAAGTAGTTGCAAAACAATTTTTTCATTTACAAAACCTTATTTCTAAGAATCCAAGATCATTAAAAAAATGATGTATACTATTCTAGTTTATTTACTATGCAGATTTTTCTTTACAAAATGTGATTTAAGAACTTAGAACAGATCAAAACCTTCATAGATCTTAGCAAAGCTAAGGAAGAATGTTTCTAAGAACCAATGAGGATGCAAAACGATGTATAAGTGTCATAGTTTATTTATCTCTTAGTCTAAAAATGAAACTAAATCGAAGTTTTACATTCCTTCTTAAAAAATCCCCAAATATGGCTTCAAACTCTAGTTTTTCCCTTGTTCTTCCTTCCTCTCTTAGTCTTAGCAATTTGGTGTTGAATTAGGGCAGGAAATCACTCTTATATAGACCCTAGAGGTCTTTGGATCAAATTAGGAAACTCCCCTAAAGAAAAACTCAAAGAAAATCAAGTTTCCTAAAATGTGTCGGGTGATTCGATCGAGCCTCCCTTGTTTGATCGACCACCTTGGCCGGATTGATCGGAGGTCCCAATTGATTGGCCTTCAACCGATTTTTTTTCCTTTTTGCATTCAAATGCCCATAACTTCTTTGTTTCGCGTATGATTTACTTGCCATTTGTGATGTTGAAATATAGATTTTGATATCTTTCCTATGACATAAAGTTTACTCACTAATTCTTTCTATATTTTTATTGGTGTGTCTCTAAAGTTGCATAAGTTTACGGTCTAATACATAAACATTCAAATTATTCTAAGTGTGTGCGAAATGTGTGTGAAACATATGTGCGACATGTGTGTAAAGTATGTGCGAGGTGTTACAGGCATCTTCTTCCATAAAGAGCTTCTAAAGATTCTATTTGAATAATTTCCTGATAATTGTTGTTGTAGGAAAACTTGATTAGTGGCAAGTGGGTATCCCAACTTCCCTTGAAGTCAATCGCACAGTCTCGTAGCATGTTTTAAAGAGTTTGTATGATTCTTTCTGATTGTCCATCAGTCTAGGGGTGAAATGTCATACTAAAATTCAATTTGGTACCCATAGCTTCTTGTAGGCTTCCCAAAAAATGAGAAGTAAACTATGGGTCTTGCTTAGAAACTATACTAGTTGGAACACCATGCAATCACACTATCTCATCAACATAAAGTTTAGCCAATCGGTCCAATGGATACAATATCCGAATGGGTAAGAAATGTGCAAATTTCGCTAGTCGATCAATTATCACCCAAATGGAATCATAGCCCTTGCTTATCCCTGAAAATCCCACTATAAAATCCATTAAAATATGCTCTCATTTTCACTCTAGAATGTCAAGTGATTGTAGAAGACTAGCCAACTTTTAGTGTTCAGTCTTGACTTATTGGCACGCCAAGAATTTGGAAACAAAGTCACATATCTCTCTTTTCATATTATTCCACTAATACGTCTCCCTCAAATCCTTGTACATCTTGGTGCTACTGAGGTGAACAATATAGGTAGACTTGTGAGCTTCGTCCAAAATCTTCCTTTTGAGTTCTTCGACATTGGGAACACATAGATGGCTCCCAAACCTCAAGATTCCATCAACATGGATGGAGAAATTAGTTTTGTCTCTATTCATCAACTCATTTGTAATTTTCATTAGTGATGGATCATCAATTTGTGCTCTCTTGTTTGGTCAACTAAGATCCTTCACTTGAAGTTTTACATTCAAGTCCCTTAGTTTGTGTAGTATGGTGGTTCTACCAACTTTGAGACAGGCGAGTGAGCTAGAAGATTTTTGGCTCAAGGCATTAGCTACCACGTTTGTTTTTCCAGGGTGGTAGTTAATGGTATAATTATAATCCTTAATTAGCTCCATCCATCTCCTCTACCTCAAGTTCAACTCATTCTGTGAGAAAATGAATTTAAGGCTATTATGATAAGCGAAGATTTCATATGTCTTGCTCTACAAGTAATGTCTCCAAAATTTTAAAGTGAAGACAACAGTTGCCAATTCCAAATTGTGAGTGGGATAGTTTTGCTTATATGGCTTAAGCTACCTTGACACATAAGTGATCATTTTTTTTGTGTGGCATAAGCACACAACCTAGTCCCTTCTTAAAGGCATCATTGTAGACGATAAAACCTCATGTGCCTAAAGGTAATGTGAGAACTAGAGTGGATACAAGATGATTCTTCAATTCTTAAAATCTCTTCTCACAATCATCGTTCCATTCAAGCTTTGCATACTTTTGGGTTAGCTTTGTCAATGATCCCTAAATCATCGAGAATCCCTCAACAAACCTCCGGTAATAACTAGCTAAACCCAAGAACTGTGAATTTCAGTCACACTCGTTGGTCTAGGCCAACCTACAACAACTTCAACCTTCTTAGGGTTAACAAAGATATTGTCCTTTGAGATAACATGATGCAACAATGACACTCGATGTAGCCAAAACTCACACTTGCTGAATTTCATATATAGTTTGTTCTCCCTTAGAGTTTGCAAAGCAATCCACAATTGTTCTTTGTATTTTTGGTTGTTCCTGGAATAGACTAAGATGTCATCAATGAATAGAATGGAAAAATGGTCTAGAAATGGTTTGAACACCCGATTCATCAAATCCATAATAGCGGCGGGTGCGTTGGTCAATCCAAAAGACATTACAAGAAACTCGTAGTGTCCATAACAATAAGGATCAATTTGTCTCCATTGTGGACAAGGATCAGTTTGTTACTGACCATTGACAGACACACTAATAGACAGAGTGCATGATTGTGGCCGATAGGATGCCAACGAAAGTAGTTGAAACCAGAAAAATAGGAAACTCAGGGGATGGTTCTTCCCATTTAGAAAGATGGGTGTGACCATGCAGGCACAAAACAAATGTAGTTGTGTTGATCACAAGAGTTTCCATGGACCATGAGCTGTAGTTATTTTTATTATACCGTATTTTGTGGTGTATACCATGTGCATTTTTTATTGGGAAGCGATCAACTACACACAAAATAGTAAGTTCCTTTGTGTCTCCACATGACAAGCTAACACGTGATGGTTTTTGAATTTGGTGCCTCTTTTAAATAGGGAGCAATGTTCATTTGAACACTTTTTATGGTTTTAACCCTGTACACCCTTTTTTATGGGTATCTAATTTTTTATTTTGAAATTTGTTTTACATTTTGTGCCTAGGGATAAGGGGATAGACGTATTGGGTGTAGTAGATCCTTTCCCTTTCTTATCAAGAAGGCACATTATTTTGTCATATTGCAAGGCTCCCATTCCTGCAAATGTGAACTGGCTGAATTGTATTCTAATCATAATCTCAAAAAGAAAGAAAGAAATAAGGGACTGAAGGTTAACCCTATAGTTGGAATCCATTTAGTTTGTTGGTCAGGATCAATTCGTTGGTGGGATATATGTACCGCATAGAAGATGGAATCCATTAAAGACTAAGGAGCAAAACATTGAAATTTGTCTAGCTTCTACATTACCAAACACAATAAGAAAGAGAGAACTTAAGACCAAAGACACCTACCTTTACAACCAATCATAGTCCTCATCGACATCAACCACCAAAATCCAACAATCTTAGGAATTTAGCATGAGGAAACCCCCTAGAATCTAGCGATGGCTGCATGGGATGCTGTGGGGGTGTGGTGTAGTGCAACATAATGAGAAATTAGGGTGAGAATGGATCCACATATTGATACAAGGGACGAGAAATGAGTGGGTTTATTTAGGAAAGATGCTAACCTCCCCCTCCTTGAACTCGTACAAGCACATAGCGCAAGTGCTTTTGTCACCTCCTCTTATGAACCAGTTAATAGATACAGAGAGAGGCTGAAAGAGAGAGATTGAGAGAGAAAAAAAGAAAGAGATGGACTGAGAGAAAGAGAGAGGGGAGAGAGAGTGACAAAAACAGAGGTTGGAGAGAGCGAGAGAGAGAGAGAGAGAGAGAGAGAGAGAGAGAGAGAGAGAGAGAGAAATAAGAGAGACAATAAATTGACTCATTGGACATTGCCAGTGTTCATAGGAAAGACACCGATCGGTGGTCACTTGGAGTTCTTGAACAGACTTTGTCACGCCTCGAACCCAAGCCAACATAAGGTCAATAGTAAACCGGATTCAAACTGTGACATTGGTTCAATCTTCTATATTTCCGTATCAATATCACTTATAATTTTTTTTTCTTTATCCTTTTTACTTATATATTTCATTTCTAATTCATTTATCATTTCTTGACATTATAATGGATCTTTCAAATAATCATCTAATAGCAGAAACATAACCATTTCTCCTTAAACAACTAAATCATGTATACAACAAAAAATAATACTTTTATCTCATATTCACATATATGAACTATAGTCATCTATATCAATTAAAAGAAAGGCACAAGGTCCCTTACATTCCAATCCATAGCATGAAACACAATGAATCTCAAGAATGAGACACATCTTTAGTTCATTAAATCAATATTACAAAGTCTTTTAAACGAAACTCAAAAGATCAAAGCATATGTATCTATGATCATTCTCTTGTTTGTCACCTCCTTGGACCATGGCTCTTCATTTGTGATGGTTATCAATTTTGCATGAGCTTGATGGCTCAATAAACATATATGCAAATTATACCAATAAAGGAGTCTAAATAACGGTACATGATTCAAAATATAGTTTGCATGTAAGCATTTCATATTTTAAACATGGAGTTAATAGATGCTAATAATAACATATCGGTTCATGGATGATGATTTTTAAATATGAGTCAAAAGTCATGAACCATAAATAATAGAGATTCAACAGCTCAATAGAGATAACTATATCACATTTACTCGTTAGCATTTACATAATTCAATGATTCAACTAATATGTTTGATCTTTTATATAGATTCATATCACTTGTCATTAATTAATTCATATACTCATTTATATATTAATGAATTCAATATTTCATAATTTTATGATTTAATAATTAATGTTTAAATGATTCAATATTTTAATAGACATGGTTCAATGATTTGATATTTTAATAGTTCAATAAATCAAATGAAATGACAATCTTACCATTGTTGCGATCCAATGGTAGGTTCCAAAACGATATTCAAAAGAAGTTCAATGAGCCAATATGTTCAAAATGATATTCAAAGAGGTTTAAAGAATTAATAGCAATAATGGTTCAATCTTCATTATTGCAATCCAATAAGAGGTCCCAAAATAATTCAAAGAAGGTCAATGAGTCAAAACAATAATCGAATATCAATCTTTATTGTCGCATCCCAATGGAAGGTCCCAAAATGGTATCCAAAGGGTTCAATGAATCAGTATAATAATCAAATCTCCATTGTTGCGATCCAATGAAAGGTCCTATATAGATTACCAGAGTGGTCATCTATAACTTACCATTGTTGTGACCCAATGGTAGGTCCCATATAAATCCCGTTGTTGTGACTCAAGGGTAGATCCTAAATATTTTTCATTGTTGCGACCCAATGAAAGGTCTCGTATAAATTATTATTGCTGTGACCCAATGGCAAGTTTCATATAACATTTTCCATGTTGAGACCCAATGGAAAGTTCTAAAGAGTTCAATGATGTTTAAAGGATTCAATACAATGATCATATGAACTAGCTAAAATGATATCAATAAGTCAATAAAGAAACTTTCATAGAATGAGGAAATGATGCCAATGTTTAATAACAATTCAATAATTTCAACACATGAAATAAGATCTATGACCATTCAATCAATTCAATGTGAGTTCAATCAATAATCGTATTTCATCTCGTTAAGTATGTACAAATCAATTCAAATCAGAATATTTGTTAGATAGCTTCATTCCCTCACACCTTAGATCCAACGGTTAGGATCTATTCTCTAAACCAAGGCTGAGATTATATCCCATCCCACTAAAAGTTTCTTTCCTTTTATGTGAAAGAGAAGAAATCTCTACTCATGGGTTTAGGGTTTCAATACATTGGGAAACCCCTATTTCTTTTCTTATTCTTCTCTTCTATTATAGGTGGCTACAGATTGTCTTCCTTCTCTCAAAAGAAAAGTGAATTGTCTCTCCATGTTCACGCGCTTCTCTCACAACGGTCATATTTTGAAGCTCCATAAATCTGTAGCAAAGAGAAGCAAAAGGCATGAAGAAAAAAGTGTAGAAGAAGATTCTTTGAGAAGATAATCAAGCCATAAAAGTATTCATTGTTGGCTATCCAACAACTTCTTTGTAATTTCTTTTGGTTTTCTTTTGAGCTCCTTTATATTCTAAGTCTGTAATTCTTTCCTTTGGTAAGAAAGGAACTGATGCTTTTATGTTGCTCTTATATTCTTGTTAAGATTAGTGGATTGTGCTTTGTATAAGAACCGTGGAGGTAGGCCTATTGTACTGAACCACATAAAAATTATGTGTGTTTGTTCTTGTCTATCTTCTTTATTTCTCTCAACATTATCTTGCTACATTGTTATTATATCCATTTGACTGAATGAAATCAGTCCACGAATTTGCAATAAGTGGTATCTGTGGGCCTCGATTTTCGCACAATGGGTAAATCCCTTTGAAAAGAGACATGTCTATCGTAGGAAATATCCCACATGATTTGGAGTTGCCACCAATCCTTTTAATAATGTGACTGGACATCAGTTTTGAAAACAAAGCAAGTTTAAGTTTTGAAAATGATTTAAAATGTCTGACTCCACACTCAAACTGGTCCACTCCCAAAGATTCTTAGGTAAGTTGTTCGTTTATGAGTTGGGGAAGGTGTTAGGCATTATACCTCATCCGCTTTTCCGGTTACCTACTCTAAATTTGTTACAGTCTAATGGTCAATCTTGATTTATCAACTATTCATCTCACACATTGCCTTTTATCTCATTTTATTGAGATTAAGCAGGGAATCTACATGCCATTTCTGCTGAAATTTCGGTAGCATAACGGCTGTAATATGGATCCTTGGGCATGGATAGTGATCCCCATGTCACTTCTTCAATAATCTAATAGTCCAAATATCAACAAAAACACTCCAAATATATCATACATTCACCACATCGTCACTGTCCACCCAACAGCTTTGTATCCATTACCACCACTCAGTTCATCACATGTATATAAAATGAACTAAGTTGTCTCAATATAATACATAATTAAACAAAGTTAAATAAATAAATGAATAAACAAATAACTGTGTAGAGTCACTAAGCTATTCTAGGCAGCTTAATCCACCATTTACCTCTTATGTCTAATTAAAATTTGGTATAGCTATGTTGTCACCCTAAAACCAAGGCCTTTGGATGTCTCCTGCATACAAAATAGTTTGGAAGTAATCAAATCCTCCAATAAAGAATTGAAAATAAACAAAGAGGGCTAGGTTGATGAACATACCATTTTTTATGTTTCTTTTTACGCAACCCAAAAGATCATGAGAGGTTAGTGGCAAACAATGATGTATATTTGTATAAGAGCAATCAAATAAATACATAAGAACCAAGTAATGGACTATAAAAAGAAAAGAAGCTTCCAAAAGAAATTAAATTGAATTCTTGTTTAAATTAAGAGAAAGTGAGTCTTTATGGAATTGACATGTTGAATAAGGAATCTTGTGTATGATG
>JAOXJP010268988.1:0-20334 GCA_025762735.1 Platanus orientalis | reverse complement strand
TATGAAGTAAATAGTTGATATATTTTTAAGGGTTTTAGTTATTAGGCTATTTATGATTGTTGGATTAGTTTTAAATTGAACAATCTATTCTCTATATTCTCTATATTGTTATATTTTTACGAAACGGATTTTAACTAGAACGGAACAATATATATATGTATCTTATCCGTTTATAACGAATATTTTTATAAACGGATTGGATAAACTTATTTCGGATAGAACACAGACTAGAACATGGTAATTTTTTGGATAACTTGTAGCCCTAGTTGAGACAAGGCAATCCAATGAGTGCGCAAAAATATTGGGGATGGTTCCTAAATTAGGCTCTGATTGGACCCTTGGCACCCATGGGTTGTAATTCCTAATGTCATTAGGGAGAAGTATAAAGTACAATGACACTATCTCTTGGATTGCACTTTTAATTGTAGGATTTTTTGTCAAATCAGACCACAAATTTGGTGAAATTGCCAAATAATAAGGTAAAATGACACGTCTTCTTGAACACTCGCGTTGGTGTAATTTTAAATTTCGGTTGGATGCCTAAGATGAAACATCATTGTTAATTCTCACCCCTCCAGATGAGAATATATGTCAAAGCCAACTACTATGGCTCAATGATGCGGCTTAGGCATGAGATATAGACTCCTTGTATTCAATACTCAAACAACATTTGTATATTCATGAGCGGAGTTATTAAACCTAGACTGAACCAGCTGGTCGGACTGATAACCCATCACTTCAACCAGTCCAAGTTGCTTATTAGATCGTTTTTACAATTTACTTGGTCAAACTCATTGAAACCTGGGGGTTTTTCATCAAACCGTCTAACCTGACTGGTCTAAACATCAAACCCTAGGCTACTAGAAGAAAAAAAATATAGGTTTCACCAAGACTTGAACTCAAACTCAAACTCAAACTCAAGTGTCTTGACCAAGTCATACAACTATCTTTTGCGAGATGTAATCAACTGCAGCAAATATACTGTAGCTTTTAAGTAGCACAGCAAAAAAGCATGGGTATTTATCTTTTAACATGGGTTGTTTTGTCTTTTAACATGGGTTTTTGTCCCTTTGTTCCTTTTGGTCGTGTTACTTAAAAGCTGCAGCAACACTTGCTGTAGCTGATCATTTAGCATCTTTTGCTTTGCACCTATTATTAAAGTAATAATTTAAACAAAACCTTCATTTTTGTTTATGTACTCTTTTTTTTTTATTTACATTATATTTTTAAGAATATGTAATATAAAATTGTTATATAATTTTTTTTTCAATTTATATTCTTATTTAAAATTTTTATTTTTAAAAAATGCTTTTAATTTTTAATTGACCCATTGGTTGAACCATTGACCTGATGACCCATGTCAATGTCCAGTCCGGGTTTAATAACTATGTCCATGAGACAATTGTTTGGATATTTTTGTTACACATTGCTGCAAAGCATGGATAAACTTGTTTTGTGGCAGAAATTGCAATCTTGAAGCCTTCGTTTGCAAGAAAGTTTAACTAATATGGGTTCAGCCCCCTGCATCTGGTTTCAGAATATGATCATGTTCAAATAGTGAAAGGACTTGTAAAAGCAAACCATGACCTTTGCCTTCTCCCCGCTTCACCCTAGTTGTTTTCTTGTTTTCTTTTGCTTCTACAAAAGAGCTGTCCGTGTAGTTCTGGGAGGATCAACTCAAAAATAAAAGACGAGGTTAAGGGTAAACAAATAATTATACATGACAAAATCAGTTTTGATAATATTTTCTTTTATCATATTATTTAGCAATAGTATGATCCAATTTAACAAAAATATGGACGCTGGCTGGTGCTTTTAAAAGATTGCTTCTACGGTTTTCTTGATAAGAGAGAAGACTGAGGTCTTATCAAATATTGCTAATCAAATGGGAGACATGGTTGTTTGGACAGCAACAACAAATGTCATATTTTCCATAAGCTTAGCATGGGACATTATTTGTACTTGGTGGCCACCTCTTTTTTTAAAAGGATTGTGTGGATGGACATCGATATGGCTCAGCCATTTTGTTTTCTTGTACATATCATCACCTAACCAAGGTCAGTATTAACATTACTGGAACCCTTCTTTGACCCATGATACGCCCCTGACTGCATTGACAAGGATATGACTTGCCTCAAGTCATTGTGCCGGGCTTGGATTATGTGAGAACGAATCTCATGAGAACCGTGAAAATGGCACCAGAGGGGCTGACACATCAGTACCAAAAAGTGATATGCACTTTTTGGGGGGACACTTATCACTTTTCAGTGCTGATGTGTCCGTACCCTGATACCATTTCCACAGTTCTCACAAGATTCGTTCTTACATAATTTTTAGTGCATTGTGCCTCTTGATTAATGATTAGTTCCCAAGTACTTTCATTTTGTAATCTTTGATGTTCATCCCACCCGTAGGTAAAAAAATTAGGTGAAAACAAATCTTGTAAGAACTATAAAAATGGCATCAGGGTGCAGCACATCAGTACAGAAAAATGATAAATATCCCTCAAATAGTGTAAATCACTTTTTGGAAATGATGCGTCAGCCTCTCCAGTGTCATTTGCACAGTTCTCACAAGATTTGTTTGCACATAATTTGAACCCTACTCGTAGGGTCCCCGATGTATTCAAGGCTTGTTAACCAACACCAAAATACCATATTCCGGACACCCGACCAAGTCAGCTACATTAAATGCACTGACCTTTCCATTGAAGTGTATCTCAAAAAGCCATGAAGCTCTATTAACTTTGTCAAATAGTACCGAAGGCCCAAGTATAGTCATCGAGTTACCACAAATGCCATTAAGCTCATTGTCACCTGTAGCCCTCCATGAGCCCCATAGTGTTCCACTTGTAAGATATCGCTTGCCAAGCCAACTTCTCCAGATTCCAGAATTTAGGCGATCGTTGGCATTCTCTCGTCTCTTCCTTTCTAGTCTATAATCTCCTCCATTTTTCGAGGCGATAAAAAATCTGAGGATCTCGCTTTCCCTATGCCTCTCAGGTAAGCGGGTATTATTGATCTTCTCTCTACATCTTGTTTTAAGAAAAATGGTTCTCACTCCTCAGCAGTCGATACTCATGCCTGAAGCTTGAAGATGCTTAATCTATGTTTTCGTTAGTTTTCTTCCTTTTTTTAGGGTTTTGGGTTCGAGTTGCTGAGTGGGTGAAATCGTTATTCTAGTGTTTTTTTGTTTTGGTTTTACGGGAAATGCTATTGCCAGTTTTTTTAATTGTTTATTTTTGATATTCCAGAGCAAAGGTTCAATTTTGATGATGATTTGGAAACATTTGGATTCATCTAAACGGAATTTTATCAAAAGCAGCTATGACATTAGCATTGCTCTTCTTTTCTTTTGTTGATTCTTTTACTAATTCCTTAGGCAGATCATTAGGCCTTAGGCGAGCAAGTAAGTCTTACTGACCCCACCCAAATGCCCTTGACCAAATTTGTGTTACGAACCTAACCAATACGCCGAAAGACCCTGATGGAAACGTGTTAGGCTAGGTTCTTAACCTGATCGTAACATTCCACTCCGCAGCTGACTTCCCCATCACACCTTTTTGTGAAAGCTTTCACTCTGCTCATGTAGGCCTTTTCACACCGTAGGTCGCCTCCTCAGTGACGCGCTGTTGGCTCTTATACCAATTGTTACAAACCTAACCAATGCATCAAAAGCCCTAGGACTGATGGAAATGTGTTAGGCTAGGCTCTTAACCTTTATAATCGTGACAATTTGAGTGGTATAGTTACAAACCCTCTTCCTTTTTTCCCTTTCGATAACTATTTGTTACTGTGAACTTCACAGACAGAGTATAGAAATAGGAAATTTTTATAAAAGATTTTAAGACAAAGGTTTATAAGATTAGGGCTAAGGTTGAGAGGTTTAAATGAGATTAGAATTGATCGTAGACTATGTAGCAAAGGATTTTGCAGTAAAATGAAGAAGAATGATGGAGAAAGAGGAGAAGTGGTGCAGGACAGCCTAGGGGGCTGTTGATTCGTGTGGATGTGGGTCCAAAATCATTGTAAAACTGTGTCGTTGATCAAGAATAAACACCAAAATAATAGATAAACGAAGAAAAATGATGGAGAAATAGGAGAAGTGCAGGACGGTTAGGGGGCTATTGATTCCAGTGGATGTGGGCCCAAAATTAACCTAAAACAATGTTTTGATCAAGAATAAACACCAAAATAAGGTTCTAGAAAATCTGGATAACATATAGGAAATGACCAAAATATCCCTACAGAACCGTCAGAATTAGATAAAACTTTGTACGATGATAGATTAATGATAGATGAATAAGTATACAAAATTTCATGTCTATCCAACAAGTACTAGTATATAAGGTATGTAAAAGAACTGGCTGTTTGAGAAATTTCCACAAAACCAGTCTCAAAAATTAGGTTTAGATTAAAAAAAAAGCAACAAAACCTAAAGAGATTCAAAAAGATTTTAGGGTTTTAGATAGCAAACATATAGAGGAAGAAAACCCTTAAAAAAGGATCAAAAAGACCCACTTTTGGATGGGACAATTTTGATAGAACAATAGCCCAAAAATACCTTCAACCATGGGGCTAAGAATGGGACTATGTGGTTTTTGATTCCAGTAGCTCTTGTGGTACTTTGAATCTTTAGATTTTTTTTGCCGAATAACATGGATTGTATTAATAAGTGGGTTGTTTCATACAATAGGGCGGCCCAATGCACGAGGCTCCCGCTAACGTGGGGTCTGGGGAGGGCAAGATGTACGCAGCCTTACCCACATTTCTGGAGAGGCTGTTTCCGTGACTTGAACCCGCGTCACTAGGGACGCTAATGGTAAGCCTTACCATTGGGCCAAGCCGCCCTTTTTGTTTCATACAATAGCCAAATATAAATTTGTGTGGCCCATAAAAGAAAAAGTAGAGAAAGGGGGGGGGGAGCTTGTGAGGTTTTCCAATGGTAAAAAAAATTACAGCATCATCTCCTTTTCTAAACTTCCCACAAATATTGAAACTTTCTCAACTCCCCTCTGAACTAATCTGTCTGCCTTTTCATTTGCCTCTCGCGGGATCCATTTGAATGAGATATTCATTGTGGACTCCAAAAATGCAGCTTCTTTAATGATATAAGATAATCTCTACGGACCTTTGTTTCCATTAGCCATCCATTCAATGACCACTGCCGAATCACCTTCCACCTCAATGATATATGAGTTTATGCCTCTAGACTTTATCAATTGCAGTCCATAATGTAATGCTTTGATCTTTGCATACAGTGAATCCCCATAACTAAGTGGACCCGAATAAGCTAATATGCAAGATCTCGAAGCATAAAAAATTGTTCCCCCTATACCCGACTATCCCAGATTGCCTAAGGAACTTCCATCAAAATTCAATTTCAGATAATTTCCCACCGGTGGAATCTAAATATGAACCACTATGGGAGAGTGTGAAGAGGAATCAATAACCATAGGTAAATTTCTTATCAAATTGTCCATTGTAATTCCTTTGAAGCACGCCTCCTCCGAGGCCCAATAAGCCAATCTTATGGATATGCCTTCAACTGTTTGGATAAATGTTTTTTTCTTGTCGAGAAAGATCCTTCTATTCCTTCTTCTCATATGGACCAAATAATAATAATAGGTAAATACCTCCATATGGCCTTTCCCCTCTTCGAAAAAGGGGCCATCCACCATTAGTTTAAAAGACCCCTCAATCTCCATTGGGAATACAAATGCAACCCAAATTCTTTAATGAAATACCACCATACCTTTTGCACAGAAGGGTAATAGATGAATATGTGATTGACTGATTCCCCATCAAGACCACAAAGATGACATACATGAGGGGAGCATGTCCCTTGTATTGACACATTTATGGGCAACCTCTCAACATAGGGCTTTGTACTGAGGGGGACCATGGGATTTCCATATGATTTTTGAAGGGAAGGATTGAAAATCATTTGATGAAGAAGGACTACTCAGAGGAGGGAGTTGGTTAATGGCCATTTTCCAAAAAGATGAAGGAGAGAAACAACCATTGGATGAAAGGGACCATACTCGTGTGTCTGGGGATGATGGGTCAATAAACACATAGATAGAAGGCTTATTAGTGAAGACAACTCCTCAACTTCATGGTCTCTTAGGCCTCTACGCAACCTAAGATCCTATGCTAGGTTTGAAGAGGGATTAATAGATGAGTAGAAGTAGAAGATTGGTAAACCTTTCTTAGATGAGATATGATATATTCTTTGGAATTTGAAGGCTAGCTTTTCCTCACTCCTCCATTTATCCTCCCAAAATTTGACTCTATCCCCTCTTCCTACATTATATCTAGTGAGCGGGATAAAAGTAGGGCAGATTTTGCTTATGTTCTTCCACGGACAAGTAGTTCGAACTCTTCCCCTGGTTTTAACATCCCATCCATTTACATCCAATCCGTATTTAGCCCCAATTACAGAATGCCACATGCTTTCTTCCTTGTATGGAAACTTCCATAACCATTTTGCCAGTAATGCATCATTCCTAATTGAGAGTTTCCCCAATCCCAATCCCCCTTTTTCCATTGGCCTATATACCACATCCGAGTTTAGTAAATGGTATTTTTTGTTCTCCCCTGGCTCCCAAAGAAAATCTCTTTGCATTTTTTCAATGAATTTGATCACTTTTCCGGAGGCATTGAATATGGAAAGATAGTAAATAGGTAAGTTTGAAAGAGTAGATTTTATCCGTGCAATTTGACCTCCTAAAGCTAGGTAGTTTCGCTTCCATGCCCCCAGTCTCTGCCATTTTTTCCAAAACAGGTTGCCAAAACTAAGGTGGCAACAACAAAGAGAGATGAATGTTGATAGAAAGAAGAAGAAAGGGGAAGAAAGATGATCAAGAAAAAGGGAGGAGAAAAAGAAGGATACCAATTAGCACCAACTAATTGGGTTTTTAGTGGTATTAACCCTTAAAGAATTCACACAACACTAATCGTGAGAAGTAAAGTGTTAAAACTCAATTTTTTATTTCTTCATAAGCTACTCTATTACATGTCGAATACTAAACTCCTAAACTACTAACTCCTAAGACTTCTAATAAAAATAAACTTTCTAAAACTAAAGACTTATTAATATTAGAACTTCTATACTTTTAAAACTCCTAATATCCATCCTAAATAGTGACTAAATCAACAGCTACGAGGAAGATTTTCCTAGTTATCGGTTAGCTCTCTTGTAGGTCCCACATATCGACTTATTAACCAAATTAAAAGACAAAAGAGTAGCAGTCAACCAACACTCTATCCCCCCCCTCTAAAAAAAGTCCTTAGTTGAAAAGCCTTATTACATAAAACCTAGAAATTAAAGACTTCATAATATACCCATGGCTTTTAAGCCTTATTACAATCAAACCCAATATCACTTATGGTTATCCAGCTTCTGCTTGTTGTTCTCATATGCTTATGCATCATTCTCCCCAGGTGGGAAAAAGTTAGACCGTGAACTTGTTGAAGATGAGCACATAACATTTAAATTGGAGTTTGGAGTTGATGGCAATTATCACGAAGACGCCTACAATGTAATTGATGCTAGTCTGAGCACTGTTCAGAATGCATTTTTTGTGCCCATGCCCATAAAGTGTGTCAAAGATCTTGTGGTGCAATCCGTCCTCTTTGTCTCCTATTGCAATGTCAGCAAAAAGAAATGGGTTAACATAAGAATCTGTCTCCTTGTGAACCTCATTAGTAACTTCCTCATTAGATGGCTATATAATATAAGGCTGCAAAAGGGATCTGTTGGACTTGTCTTCTAAAGTTGCTTCCTCTGGCACATCTTTCTAGATATTAGGACTTTGATCACAAGGTTAAACAATCGTAAGAGTAGGCTACTTTGGCTTTTGTTGCAATTGATAGCATTGACCATCGATGTTAACCTGCAAGATATTGGTATCTTCATTATAGCTATCTCTCCTTCTATTAAGCCATTGCTTGCCAAACACTACCTCATGGTCTTCCAAAGGACTGATTTTGCAATCAACACTATCATTGTAGCTCCCACATCTGAATTAAAGAACAAACTCTTCTTCATAATATCCATAGTATGGTTGATCTACATCATCTTGTAAATTCTTCTCAATCAAGCTTGTAGAAATCATATTTTCATGGTATTTACCACTGATCAAAACTTTAATTACATTCTCAGATGGTAGATTAAGCTTAGCTATAACCTCAACCATATTCCAGGGTTTGGGATCTGATAGGAACCTTATGGGGAATATCAACAATAGACAAGAAGAACACAAAATATCTTGCTTATCAAGCAAGTAAAACCCTTTTAGTTAAATATTTTAATTTAGTAGGATTCTCTTATTTTTTGATAGAAAGTTTAGGAATTAATGTTCTAGATTGTAGGGATTTTATTTTATTTTATTTTATTTCACTGTAAACATATTTAAAGAGGCACCCACATATGAATAAATTAGTTGAAGATAAATATTTAAAAGAAAACACGTGTATTGAAGTGGGTGTGGTAGGTATCCTAAGTTCTCTCTTAACCCCTCATATAAGGTGAGCATTCTATCATTTTTCTCTCTCTTCACTTTTATCTTCTCTTTTCTTCCCTCATCTTTCCCCTTTTTTTGTGGCAAGGCTTTTCTACGCTTAGTGTAGGCAAATGCCTAAGTCAAAGGGCGGCCACATCAGTGTCAGAAGTGATTTACACACGCCCCAAAAAAGTGAAAATCACTTTCAGCGCTGATGTTTCCACCCCGCTTGACCATCGGCGGACGCAGGCAGAGGTTAGGGGTCAGCGTATAAAATCCTTGAGCCCTTTTTTGTGTTTTATGGTTTCCTTCTATAAACCAAAAAAATGGCAAACTTGCGTATATAGTTTCACACCCCTAAACCTATCCAAATTTGTTGAAATTTGGAACAATGGTACAACGTTGACTCAATAATCACCTTGTTAGAGTTCAAAATTTTCTGACGCATGGTCAGGGGTATTTTGGTCATTTCACACCGCTACCTAGATCTTCTAAAATTTGAAGTTTTGGCTCATTCTTCTTTTAATTTTTGATTTTTCTAGACATATCATACATCAGATTTGGTATCAGAGCCAGGTTTCCAACAAATTCTATTTACTTAGGATCTTTTCTTGCACAAAAGCCTGATTTCTTCCTTGTTCCTAACCTTCTAATTCCAAAATTCATAGTGTTTGGATATTCTTTGTTTTAGGGTTCTTCCAGAAGTGACCAAATCAGTTTAGGGTATATTTCCAAGCTTTCAAATAATTTTAGGGCCTACCCTAGACCCTAAAATTTCAGGGTTTTCTCTAAATTGCTTTAGTATCAGTAAAAACGTCATTTGAATCTTATTTTAAGACCCTCATTCCTTTTTGGGTCCTTTCCAATAATTTTATGCCAACCTTAAAGTCATTGAGGTCTTTTGAAAGGGTTTTCTAGAACCCTAAATTCTTTGATCAAGCCTAAACCCTTGGTTGAGGTCCCCAAAGTCAACATGGTTTACACTGTGGCTTCATTGTCTGCCATTGTGGATGGGAATGTAAGTGAGATTCAAGCAACCAAGCAGGAAGTGTCACAGTTGGTGACTAGAGTGACAGGTCTTGAGGCTAACATGGATTCTTAGTTTGAGAAACTCATGGCGGCGATCAAATCTATGGGAAAAAAGACCACGCTAGTAACAGGTTCATCTAACTCTACGTCAGGCTTAAGTCAACAAGTAGAGATTCCCATTCAAAATGTTTTATTTACTATGCAGCGTAAGACGATGTCCCCCAGACAGGAGTCAGAGCCTAGAGTGATGACTCTACATACCCCCACACAGCCTGAGGTTAATAGACAAATCAGAGTAGATGTGCTTGAGATCGTTGGATGGGCAAAAAAGTGTGCATAGCTTGTTAGATCCACTAAGTTTCATGATATGTTGCAAGAAGACAAGGTCAAGGACAAGCAAGATATATCAATTGAAGATTTAGTTATTCCTACAGTTGACCTACTAATTGAAGATAAAGTGGAGAATAAGGAAGAACAATTAGAAGGAATCAATTTGTAGTCCAAGAAATCAAGCTTGTTTCAAGAAGAACCTATGTTGCAGTCCTTCATGTTCCCTTCGATGTTACTACCCCTACAATGCAAAGATTCTCCATGTGAAGCATTCATCCTCGAATTTGAAGCTTCCACCACAACAAGTTCGTGGTCGAACTTCTTCAAACTTGGGGAGTATAATGCTGAAGCAAATGCTGTCAAGAAATTAAAATTCAATGACCATGGATAGTCTACACAATTTGGACTAAGTAGATTAGGATTTTTGTTAATTTGAAATAAAGACCTCTTATTTTTTGTTAATTTGAAATAAGACCCTCTTATGGTCAAGAGTCTTTTTATAATTTCCATAGTTTTAGGGATCTTGATGTAAAAGTGATGTAGCATGCATGTAGGATAGTGAGTGTGTGCTTAGGAGATAGGAATAAAATTGACAAAGTAATAAAAATAAACATTCCTACTCGCAAGTTCACATGCTAATTTAGACATGCACTAGAGGAATTAGGGCTTACAAAAATTAATAAACAAGTAAAGACCTAATTAACATGCTTGGATTATAAATAAGATACAAAAATTTAGAAATGAGACTAGTACAGGTCAACTTAGAAAAATGTCTAAATTATGCCAAAATTCAGAGAAAATAGGTTATAATTTTAGAAATGATCTGAGAGAGTTAAAGATGAATTCATTGACATTTATCATTAATACCGATAATTTAGGGAATGTCTGTTTGTATCAGGAAATAAAAGCCTCAGTCCTAGGCTTTATACCAAATAGGCCAAAAGTACCTGTTGTCAGAAATTTGAAAAGAAAGCCAAATAGGAGAAAGAATACCTGAATTTGATGTCAAATACCTCATTAAAGATGTTGGATATGTTTGCAATCAATAACCAAACTCCAAAATCCAATTTGGAGATTTCCCAAAATTTTCTCTTCTCTAACATGTGCCGCCAACCCCAAAGAGGAGATTTATATATATATATATATATATATATTTCAGGTGGGTCCTACCCGCTAGTGTCGTATAAGAGTTAGGAACACCCAGGGAATATCCAAGTTTCAAAATATTGAGTCGGTGGTGTGCAGGAGCACTTTTCATGAACCTTCTTTAAAACAGGGTATGACGCCTGCTCTTAGAAAACCAAATAGGGAATCCACCCTGGTGTACGATGGAGATGGATGCTTGCATCCACAGTGTCGCCCAGGAGTATGGAACAACTTGGGAAGATCAAATTTGCAAAGCCCTTAGTGGTGGTGAGTTAGTGAAAAATCTCCTCCAAGTTGGTTCAACACCTGATTCATGCCTGGTCCTGGGAAGATCTTATAGGGTTGGCTTCAATGTGAATTTCTGTGATGTTTTCACTTCCAAAAAAATCGTACAAGGCTTATAAACCTTATGGAAGTCCTAAATCACCTTGGTACTTAGTCTACTGAAGCTGGTGATCAAACTCCCAAAATCAGCAAAACATCTCTTTTAACGCCTAGGCCTAATGAAATCAATGGGGAATCTCATGTGGTAGAATTTCAGGATACTTGGCTACCCCTAATTGAGTCGTCTAGACCTTGGTTACTCCTTGGGGTTGATACCTGGGTCCAAAGCTTGAAAAGAAAGTGCCGGTGTTGATTCTCTTGTTGGTGACTCAGTTTCTTTACATACAAAACCTATAAAATTTTATAAGAAGAAGAAGATAGAAGTGGAAGAAACCTTTAACCCAAGGGAAATGGAGTGGCCTCCACCACAACCATTAAACTAGGTATAATCCTAGACCAATTCCAGGGTTTTGGTTCTTCAGCTGCAACCAAGAGCCCGAGGAAGAAGAAACACTTGTTATTTTTATTCAAACTTGCATGAAAATAAAATAAAAACCAACCGTGGGTTATAAATAACCCCCCCACGGCTAGGTCATTACAAAATAAAGGGCATTGTCCTAAAATACCCCTCATAACCCAGTAGTATCAAAATAATTTTCAATTAAAATTAAAGAAAAATAACACCCTATTAGCCCCCTTTACATGAGAATAAAAGAGTGACTAAAGTAGCTGTGCGCATGGTCCAATCATCATCTTGGTCATGATGTCCGTATCAACTCTCCCCTCCTGGGAAAGAGTTGCCTCTGACAATAAACGGCTAATATCCTACTGTAAAATATCACTGCCAATCTGCTACAGCTCGCTCTTTGTCAACCAAATGTTGTCAACCTCTAGCTGACCTTTCCACTTGACAAAGTATCTTTGGTAACCTCCCTGTTTAGTAGAAATGATATGATCTCCACATGTGATCTCAATCCCCACAGTAGTGGCATAAGCTGGGGAGACTGAAGGACTAAGGTCTGGGTATCTGCAGAATGTTGAGGATTAGGTATGGAATGACTATGATAAGGTACATGAGTTTCCACATGAAAAGTAGGGCTGATCTTCAAAGTAGTTGGAATACCCAAAACATAGGTGTTAGGTCTAAACTTGTTCAGAACTTTGTAAAGTCCCGAACTCCTCACATGTAATTGAACCATAACTAAATCACCGACCTGAAAGTCGCAATGCGAACAATGCAAATCAGCCGACCGTTTATATCTTTCATTACTCATAGCAATTCTACGCCTGATCTCCTGGTGTAGTGAATGAAAATGCAATGCCAATGTAGATGCAGTCTCAAATGGACAATGAAATGCAAACATAGATATGAAGTCTATAGGATCCCTGGGTCTACTAAATAGGACAATCTCTAACAGAATCATGCCAGTTATCCTATTGATTGAACTAATGTATGCAAACCCTGAAGTAAACAGAACACTACCCCATGTCCTGAGGTTCTCACTAAGCAGACATCTCGGTAAAGTCTCTGAGCTCAGTAAAGGACCATGACTCTTGATTAACATCTCAAAACACCCATCAATAGGTGGATGGTAATCATGGGATAATTGGCCACCCAATACATCCTTCATTTTCTATAGTACCTTCTAGAAATAGCTAAAAGCTAAATCCCAAAAAGGTATTAGGAAAATGAATACCTTAGGGGTATGAACCACTTCCTCAACGAATATGTATACTTTGGGCACAAGTAATTCTCCCTCAGATAGAAGATACAACCTAATGTCTAAAATAATGTTAGGCTCAGGCTCAGGCTCAACAAATCTAATCACTGTAATCGCTATGGGTACACTCACCTGGACCTCCTGAACCTCCAGGATCACATGAATCTCCTGCACAGTATCAGGGTCAGGATTAGGCATAGTAGAACTAGACATGAAGACCTCTACAGATGTACCATGGTCAAGGTTAGGTAGATACAAAGGTCTCTACAGATGTGTATCATGGTCAGGGTCAAGTACAACAAAACTAGACACTAAGGTCTCTAGGGATGGACTCTCCTGAACTCCTTGAACCTCCTGGTCAAACTCCTGAAAGTCTGACTCATCACTTGGAGCCTTGATAGAACCAACAACCTCATCGATGTCATCCTCATCATCACTAGGCACCTCCATCACAAGAGGGTCATATGACTCATTAACTCTCACTTCATCTAATGAATGATCCTCCTGTGGCTCATCTTGGGGCATAATGTCTTTTTTAAGCAAAGAATGTTCTATCTGACTAAGACACTGTTCAGGGTTTACTGAAGGTAAACCCTCAACCACATCTTCCTCTTGATCAGGAGTAAGGTCAAGTTTAAGAGTGCTAGAACCTGGTATGTGTGGCTGTCCACTAATAGAGACTCCTCGCCAAATATCATCACGCCTATGATTTAGGAAATGTAAAGCAGAAAGTTCACGCACTTCTCCATGTCCTGGGCTATTCTAAAGGCCTCCTCTAAAGCAATAATATAGTAAAGACAAAGTTTTTTGTATATCTCAGGTCTAAGTCCCTCTCTAAATCTAGTGATGGTTGTATCAATACTCTCACAGACTCCACATCTTAATCTAATATCGTCAAACCATGTGATGTAGTCTGCTACACTAGATGAGCCCTGGCAGACTGTGTCGTATTGCTCAAGAAGTCAAATATGATAATGACGTAGAACGTACATCTCTCTGAGCTTAATTCGCATGTCTACCCAACTAGTTATGAGTCTTTCATATCCTTAATAAATCTCTTATTCAATTGACTCCCAATAGAGTTGAGCTGACCTAACTAGTATTATCTTGGCAAATTTAACTTATTTACTCGGGGAGACCTAAGACCAGTCAAAGTACCGGTCCATATCTTTAACCCAATCCAAGAAGTAATCGGGATTTAACCGTCCATCAAAAGAGTACACTCTAACTCTCATGGATCTATAGCCTGAATGATGGTCCTAGGCATGATCCATGTGGATTCCTCTCCCCTCTTGAAAATCACTCATGGTATAGGATAACGACTATTTACGAACCCCCACGGCTTGAGTTAGTCTATCTGCCCTCTCTGCTAAATCTCTAAAGGTTGGGTTCTGAGTGAATGGAGAACTAATCATCTCTCTTAGGGACATCTTGGGTATGCTAGACTAGTCTGGACCTAGTGGACATACATCAAAGGACTAGGGACAGTGAGACCACAGAACTCCCTAATAGAATGCATGAAAAATTGTCTACGACCCTAAATAAATTCTAAACAAAAATAAAAATAAAATCTAAGTGCAGAAAATTACCTAAGTATGCTAAAATAAAATATACAATGCTTTAAATAATAAATAAACAAAATAAATATGCAATGCTATGAATAAAAAAAGAAAAATATACAAAAAATGCAAATTAGCCTACCATGCATAAACTATACCTAAAATGCAACCTATGGGTAATTGAAACCCTAAACCTAAGCTTTGATACCAAATTTGATGCATCATGCATGTAGAATAGTGAGTGTGTGCTAAGGAGATAAGAATAAAATTGATAAAGTAATAAAGAAAAATAAACAAGATTCCTACTTGCAAGTTCACATGCTAATTTAGACAATTCTTTAAATTAGACTCAATATGCACTAAAAGAATTAGGGTTTACAAAAATTAATAAACAAGTAAAGACCTAATTAACATGCTTGGATTATCAATAAGATACAAAAATTTAGTAATGAGACTAGTGCAGGTCAACCCAGAAAAGTGCCTGAATTAAGCCAAAATTTAGAGAAATAGGCTAAATAATTCCATGAATGATCTGAAAGAGCTAAAGATGAATTCATTGACATTTATCATCAATACCAATAATTTAGGAAATGTCTGTTTGGGTTAAGAAATAATAAACTCAGATCCAGGCCATATGCCACAACATGCCAAAAGTACCTACTGTAAGAAATTTGAAGAGAGCCAAATAGGAGAAAGAATACCTGAATCTGATGCCAAATGCTTCCTTGAAGATGTTGAATATATATGCAATATATTACCAGGCTCAAAAATCGCTTTTTTTTAAGATTAAAAAAATTTTGAATTTTATTCTCTCCTTCAGCAAGTGCTGCTAGCCCCTTTTCTTTTCAATTAAAATTTTTTTTCTTCTGAAGTGGGGCCTACCCACTATAGTCCAAGGGCCTAGATTACCCTGGTGATGTCCAGATTTGAAAACACCTAGCTGTGGGGTTGTGGTATGTGTTCTCGTGAAATAGCCTTTTTGTTAGTTTTCACGCTTGGCAGGACTTCATCGAGGCATAACTTTGAAGTGGATCGGACTTTTGGCAATATTCCTCATTTTCTAGGATCGTACATGAGTCTAGCAGCCTCCAAAGGTGATGGCTTGATCAGATCTACAAAGGCTTGATGCTGCTACTCAATATTCCACCATAAGGTAAATTTCTAGCTTCACACATGGGTATAATAACTCCATATGGAGTTTAATATAAAAGAGAAATTTCAAGGATTTGTTAGTAGTTGTTGGGTTGTCCAGGGGTCTGTAAAGACTTTGTAGAACCAAACTGCAGCAAAACTTCAAAAGGAAAGATCTGTGGCTGATCTTGTGATGGAGGTTGGAGTGCTTTGTTTCACGTCAAGTGATGGAAATTCCCAGTGGAAACTCTCCTAAAATCCAAAGTGGAGGAAGCTGGTTGGTTGGTTGAAGGATCATATGAAGGTCTTGAGCACCTTAGATGAGCCCAATCATGCAAGACATCCATTGATAGTAATTGTGATTCAATCTCCTACGAAAGCCTGACTCTGTGTATTTACGCCTGGTATAAATTCCAACCACCAAAACTTAAAAAAAATTAAGAAGATAAATAAAGAAGAAAGAGAGATAGACCTTTAACCCAAGGGGAGGGAGTGACCTCCACCACAACCGTTAAACTAATTTTAACCCTAGACTCATTCCAGGGTTTGATGTTCTTCAACCTACGACATGCAAGAAGAGAGAGAGAGCCAAGCCGTGAGCATGTTAATTTTCAAAATATTATTGTATCCCAGAAGAAGACCTGATCGTGGGCTCTTATAAAAGAGCTCCACGGCTATGTTTACATAATAAAGTCCCTGTGTAGACTAAAATATCCCTCATGCCCAATTGCAGATATCAAAACTACCCCTCTACTAAAATAGATGTCAAAAATACCCTAATAACCATCAAAAGACTAGAATACCCTCAAAAACCTGTGTTCCCCTTTTATAAGAGACACCAATAAAATAAAACAAAACTAAATAAACTAAACAAAAGCAACTAGAATAATTGCAAACACCATCTCAACCATGAAGTCCTCATCAACTAATCTAACAGATCCAAGGATATTCAATAAAGATCAGGAAAAATAGGGTTAGATTGACCATTTTTGCTGGTTTTTAACTATTTTCTCATTTTTTAAAAATTGCTTTTCATCTAGTTCTTGGTCAACATGTAAGGACTCTAGGTTATCCCAAGAGAGAACCTAACCACACAACATAGATTAGTGGTTTTAGAAGTTTGTAAAAGAGATGGAAGATATAGTTAATTGCCCAAAAAATGGATGTGGGAATCTAAAAGGAAAACAAATCAGTGATGTTTAGAGATAAATTTTTAAAGAAGAGCAAAATAAAAATTGAAAGAAGCTAATGCCATATAGAACGAAATGATCGGTTATATCAAAAGAGTAACGGAAGAGATCCTTGAAGAGTCTTCTGAGAAAAGTAAATCATCTAAAGAAACTTGGTTGCGAAATGATGAAGTTCAAACAATCATCAGTGCTAAAATGTCTTGTTAGTTGTTACAAGGCTTAGTAAAAAGTATATGAGCAAAGAAAAGTTAAAAAGTTCTAAAAGTGCTAAAAGAAGCTAAGACAGTAGTAATCGAAAGTAAATTTATAGCATTTGATGATCTTTATCATAAGTTAGGTACTATGGTGAAATGTAGGTATGCAAGCTTGCTAGAATGAGGGAGAGGAATGTAGAGACCTAGATCGTGTTAGATTCACTAAGAGTGGGGAATAAGATTAGGTTTTGGCAAATTTTCAGCCAAAGTAAGACTCTTTCAAGTAGTTGGTTGCTAAAAACATGGGTGCTCTTTCCATGGGCCCCACAAGACTAATATGTGAGATATGAGAGTATCACTAAAAATAAATATAAAAAATAAAAGAGAGATATAAGAGTGGTTGAGGTAGACTTTTCTTCTCAAGGGTTTTTTTCCTTGTATGAAACACAGAAAAAGGGGTTTCTTCAAGTTGAGAAATAGGGTCTTCTCTAGGTTGTGAGAGATGGTGAGAAGGGGTTTTTCATAGGGTTGAGAAAAGTGAGGGAGAATGGTATAACAACGTTTAAGGGCTTGGGTTTCAGGGTGAGAGCTTGAGCAAGAAAGCTTTGTACATCTTTTTATTTTTCTCACAGTGAAGAACGAATCTCCCTTTGGATGTAGGCATCTTGGCCAGACCATGCAAAAATCCTCGTCTTG
This sequence comes from Platanus orientalis, assembly GCA_025762735.1. Classification (NCBI taxonomy): domain Eukaryota; kingdom Viridiplantae; phylum Streptophyta; class Magnoliopsida; order Proteales; family Platanaceae; genus Platanus; species Platanus orientalis. Next base: position 2,508 of record JAOXJP010268988.1, on the reverse strand, counting down.
TGTGTGATTTTTTGTTTGATGAATAGCGATTTATTAGCAAGAAGAAGAAAAAAAATACAACTGAGAAGGTCAAGATCAAAGACAAGGATTGCAATATATAAAGAAAAACATTAAACCGAGTGGAATATACAAGAAAACTGTCTTGTGTGTGATTGTTGATTTCTTTTTTGCTATAGTATTCTTTATTGCATAGATCGTAAGTGGTTTAGGCCCGTGTCTAGTAGGGTTGTTTCTGCTGCACCAACAAATAAAGAGTCTCAATGAAGGATGAGGAGATTAACGGAAGGTAGAGGTTCTATTTTCAGATAATTACTACATAAGGACCACAAAGAGAACGTGAGATTAGGAGAAATCAGTAGCGTTGATGAAATGAAAGATTGTAGGTAGTTTCATAGAATTAGAATGTCTGAAGTTGTAGAGGCATTAAGAAAATATGAAGGCAAGGAAGGGATTAGGACTGGATGGTATCCCAGTTGAGGTTCAGAAATGCATGGGAGATGATGACTCCAACAAGGGAGATAACAAGAGTTGCATGATTGTGGGATCAAGCTTATGAACCATATTGTGGAACTTTGGGAAAGAGTGATTGAGGACAAATTAAGACATAAAACTGAAGTATCATAAGATTAGTTTCAATTTATGCCATGGAGATTGACAAATAAAGCTATTTTCTTCCTGAGGTGATTAATGGAAAAGTTTAAAAAGAAAGAAGATCTTCATATGGTCTTCATTGACTTAGAGAAAGGATATGATAAGGAACCTAAAGAGATAATCTAGTGGGTTTTGGAAAAGACAGAGGTCTCAAGTAGATATCTTGACATGATTAAGAACATGTATGATGAAACAAAAACTAGTATTAAAACAACAACAGGTAAGACAAGTGAATTTTCGATCTCAAAAGGTTTTCTCAAGAGAGAGCCTAACCACACAACATAGGTTGATGGTCTTAGATGCTTTTATTAGAAAATGCAATAGAAGGAAACTAGATAGTATTGGCAAAGAACTAGATGGAGAAACCTAAAAGGAGAAAAAATGTTTTTATTTAGAGATAAATTGATCAAGGAAAATGGAATTTGGAATAATAAACTAATACTGAGTGGAATGAGATGGTTAGATGTATTGAAACGGTAGCGAAAGAGATCCTTTGAGAGTCTAAGGGAAACTACCCTCATCTATAGAACTTGATGGAGAAACAATGAAGTTCATGTTTTATATTGTAAGGGTCTTGTAGACCCAAACTATGGTATATTAATAAAGATGTTGGTATAAATACCAACGTATGAGTATACCCTACTCATACGATTTATGCGTTAACATTCTCTCTCTTTCTCTTCTCTTCTCACATATCTTTCTTCTTCTTCTCATATTATTTGTAAGATCAACCAAGTTGGTATCAGAGCGAGGCAAAAAAAAAAGAAAAAGAAAGAACAAATAGAGCAGGGAAAGAAGACGACGTCAAACCCTTGCTGACATCAACGTCCGTATGGCTAACGTCAGCAGGGCGACTAGGTATCAGAGAAAAGCGAACCCAGATCTAGGGTCGCCTTGTTCCATGGAGATTTATGGTGATTTTAAAAAAAAAAAAATTGAAGCCTTTAGAGTGGTGTTTCGAAGGGTTTTCTTCTACTACCCGAAAACTCTACGTTTTTTTATGTTTTGTTGATTTTGATCACACAAAAGCTTCAAGTTTCAATTGGCTGCAAATGAGTGGTCATTTTTTGCATAGAAATATTTTACAATAAATCTCGTTGAGTTTGGTAAAGGATCGAGAGAGATCCGACAATTTTCCTCTCACTGCCAGTGACATTTGTGTATGGTACCCATTCGAACTCTTTTTTCTACCACCTGCGATGCTCAAAGTAGGGCACCCTGAGAACAAAAGTTGTTTCTAAAGACCAGATCGTGCTCCTAAGGATCTCTACAACCCGTGTCCCCTCGTGTTCTACTCCACCAAATGGCTTGTTCTCAGTGTTAAAGTAGTTATGTTCTCTATTAGTTCATGTTCTGTGATCTTGCCTGAGTTTTGTCATGTCTGAAGTGAGTCAGACATCCATCCCGTCAGAAAGTGAGATGGGTACACATGGGAGTGTGGTACTTGAATTTCCCAACACACCAATTACAACCATTAAATTTGATGGCACAAATTATCTTACATGGTCAAAATATGTCCTCATTCATGTCCAGGGCAGGGATAAAGAAGACTATTTGACAAGTGAAGCAGAAAAGCCTTCCAAAGAAGATCCAAAGTTTCGAAAATGGAAGACAAAAAGTGCAATGGTTATGGGTTGGTTACTTGGGTCGATGAAACCCGAAATCAGCAACCATTATTTGTTCCTAGACATGGCTCATCAGATCTGGCAATCCTTATCCCAGGCATATTCTCAGGTTGGCCATATAACCAAGATTTTTTATCTTCGGCAAAAAATAGCATAGTTTAAACAGGATGATCAACCCATTGCAATTTATTACTTTGCTTTACGCAAGATGTGGGAGGAGCTAGAACACTAC
>JAOXJP010268987.1:0-34771 GCA_025762735.1 Platanus orientalis | reverse complement strand
TTAAACAGAGCGGAATGGCGGAACAGGATTCATGTAGCCGACCCCAAATAGTTGGGATAAGGCTGTTTGTTGTTGTTTCTTGTTGTTTATTCTATTTTAGACTGAGATGCGATGAAATGAGCATTTGTCTAGAAATTCCATAGTACCTATAGGCCGGTGAAGTTATCCGAATTGCTCGGTGAGAAACAATGGGAAGAGTCGGTGGTGGACTTTATTAACAGTGGAAGAATATGTCTTATGCCTGTGAAAATGCACCTCCTCTCAAATCACTCCTTAAGATGTGTCTACAAAATATATCATTCGAGCTCCCCCTCCATCTCACGGCACAAAAATACTCTGGGTTCGACAATCTAATATCCAACGCATCTGTTTTAGAGAAGAGACTGTTAGATCATAAACGGGAGAGAAAAGGCAAGACAGTGGTTAACAAGATGGAATCTGCCATGGTAGGTACCAAGAAGCCACCTACTAAGATTAAGGTCAATCACACGGTGGATTCAACTAAGCCAGCTAGCATGACATAAGAATCCCCCGCCAATTATAAAAGAAAGACAGGAACGTGCTTACACCTTTGATCTGGATGATCTGGAAAGTCTTTTTATGTAAACGATCGAGTCACAAGATATAATATTCTCTGATTCAAAAAGGCCAGCAGAAGCGGACAAAGTAAATGACCTAAAATACTGTAAATATTATCGTATCATGAGTTATACCTTACAAGATTGCTTTGTCTTTAAGGATAAGCTTTAAGAATTGATCAATAAGAAAACTATGAAACGGGACGCAGACATGAGATCCGTAGCCACAAATACCGTCTTTATTGATAAGCATGATCAGACTTTCAACCCCATCCTTCCTCAGGGTAGTTCTGATGACGAGGAAGATGATTGGGTCATATTTGAAAGCAAAGCTACACAGAAGAGGAGACTCCAGTCCTTCAGGGCAGGTTTGAAGTTAGGTACATGAACTTGTTAAGCGTGCACGGAAAAGGCCATTACATATGAAAGGCGTTGTTAAAAAGAAATGAAAGAATCCTAAAACTAAGGCCTTGTAACCAATGCTACATACAGATGACCTATTGGAACAACCTTCGCATTCTCTAGTGACGTTAGAAGAGTACATGCCGGAAGACTTTTTGGTCCCTCTAGTCATTACTTATAACATGGCTTCTATTATACATGACAAAAATCCTCATCCACTGCGGTTCGCACGACCAACAATTGTGCCACATGAGTCAACAATACTGATTGACTTGTTCCGTAATAATCTAATATACCAAGACCACTCCAAAAGGCAAACTATTCCACACGTATGGTTTAGGTATCATGATGACAACATTTCCATTACATTGATAGACTCTGTACATGATCTGCCATTTCGTCCAACAAGAATAATATACCTACCTATGGCTCCATGGAAACACGGATATTTTCAAAAAGTTTTAAGCAGGTTTCGTCAACGAGTTTTCCCTTGCCAACATGCTGTATATCTTGAGGCATTCCTGCCCGGTTTTGAGGTTCCTTTTGTTCGCCATCTTCTCAAATGTTGATTATCAATGTCTGCGGCGCCATTTGTTCAAGTTTATGGTATCATGTAGAGAGGTAATACATAATGATAACCTCTTGTTGCGATTGTTCTCGCTTTCTTTAGATGGTCCGCCTCTAGACTGGTACATGGATTTGGCACCACAAAGCATACCGCCCTGGGGTTACTTTATCATAATGTTTATTCATGAGTTTATAAGGCCAGACATGGACCATATGATCCTTGGAATAAAAACTCTTTGAGACAAACTGCCTCAGCAACAAACTTATGAAGGATTTGTAGGTTCCCCAGACCAAATTATCACTCAAGTACTTAATTTACGGCGCTTTGGTGAATCAAGGAAACCTATTAGGAACGAAGTATATCTTACTTAGTTCCCAGATGAATATTTGTTCCCTCCTCTTACGTTATATATAGGAGAAGGAGATCCACATTATCATACTAGCCGCTTTCTACAAGAAACTGGATTGCCAAGCACCGCACATGATTTATTAGTGAGATTTTTTTTCGATTTCCTTAGATTCTCATGCTTTTGATTGATATCTAACGTTACCGTCATACCATATCTTTTTTTGGCTAATGCTCATTGATCGCTTCTATCACCATCAAAGGGCATACAAACACGATCCCTAGTACATACAAAGAGTGATGCAGTTTTTGCCACAAGATCTCTAGGATGTCAATATGGATGTTAATGAATCCTTGACTTTAGGAGATGAGGACGAGGATCTCCCAAATTTGTGGTAAATTCTCTGTCGTGATCCGTCCCTACAAAGTATGCCACCTTTGGTTACTGACTCTGAAGCATCTGATAGTGACAATGCCAGCTTCGTTATCGCACTTGATGCCTTTTCTAAAGATGAGGTACCTGCACATCAACAAATAGGGGTTTGTAATGTTACTAAACTTAAAATCACTACCCTAGTGGAAGGCCGTCAGCCGCACACTCAGCACATTAATCAAGTCAAGCTAAGGTCTGGAAAATAGATACCAACACGAGGCCCCACTGCTAAACAACAACCTTATACAATGAAAAAGGTCGTTATTGAGATTGAGCATAATAAGGCAATCAAGAATATGGATAATCCTATTTTGTATGATGTATTGGCACACTTGAAAAAAATCCCATCACTACTGACTATCTATGATGCTCTCCGTATGTCACTAGAGCTCAGGGCCTCTATGGTATATGCACTGACTCATCTAGATGAGTTCGCTACAAACAATGAAATTACAAGGACTTCTTGGCAAACAACAACACGAGAAGGGTTATGTATGCCTACAATCACTTTTGAGGACGCTGATCGTTACTCAGATGATCCTAGTCATAATAGACCATTATCTATCACAAGTACTATTGATGATTAACCCATGTCTAGGGTGATGATCGACAGTGGTTCAATGGTCAATATCCTTTCAGCCAAAACATTAGCTTACCTAGGGGTCGACTCATCTCAGCTCTGACCCAGCAGTTTAGTCATCTAAGGCTTCAATTAGAACGAACAACATCTTCTTGGTTTATCCAGGTTGAGGACTAAGTTTGGTCATATAGAGGATTGGACATCTTTTGATATTATTGAGATGGATACCGCTTATAATGCCCTTATCGGACGACTATGGATGCATAAGTATTAAGTTGTCCCCTCTTCCTTTCACCAATGCATTATGTATACTTGGTAAGATACTTAGGGCACTATTGTGGCTGATGACAACCCATTTCAAGCAATTGATGTTTATTTTGTTAATGCTATGTATTATAAAAAAAATGAACTACGGAAAGCATTAAATGACACCTCATATAGCAGTGATAATGATAATATAAAGCCACAAAAGCTTAAGGTGCGACATATTGTCAAGGCTGCTAGGCACAAACCTAGATTGTTACCCGATATGGTGGCATAAAATTTCGTTCTTCCATTAGTACAATTTTTGGGGTCACAGATTGACTCTTATCGGTTCCCCCACCATCTTTCTCCCCAAAGGCCCTATCTAGTTGAAAGGCGACTCAGGCATTACATTAGAGAGAGAGCCCAAGGATTAAGACAATTTGTTGCCACACATGAAACTAGCTCTCGAATTGCTCAAAAGTTATGGTTTTGACCATCAAGAGAAATAAAAGGACTCATATAAAGGTGAGGAAGTTCAAACGCCTAGTCCTTCATTCCAAGAACAAAGGTGATACAAAAGGCTTAGGCCGAAAACCCACCAAGCTAAAAGTTTCATCTTATAGGATCATGACATTCGGAGTCAAATTACTAGAGGATGCCCCCTTTGAGTGCTTGTTTGCAGAAGCACAAACACATTCCTCTGAAGACTTTGTTATGGGACAAGTCATGGTCATACCTCCAGAACTTGGAGATGGAGGTCAAACAATGGTCGATGATTTGATCGAAGTAAATCTGGGAACCAAAGAGGACCCTCAACCCACCTTCATTAGTGCTCGTCTCTCTCTGGAAGAGTAGACACACTACCTTGAATTTCTTAAAGAAAATCGGGATGTGTTCACATGGAACTATTCTAAAATGCCAGGGTTAGATCCTAATGTGGCAGTTCATCGCCTTGCTATTGATCCTTCTCAGCGACCCATTAAACAACATCCACGAAAAGCGAGACATGATATTGCCGATAAAATAGAAGGGGAAGCGGATAAACTACTTAAGGCTAGATTTATCCACGAAGTCTGATATCCAAAATGGCTTGCCAATATCATGCCAATACAAAGGAAAAATGGTCAAATTAGGGAGTGTATCAAATACAGGGACCTTAATAGTACTTGTCTAAAAGACGACTTCCCGTTACCCCTCACTGAGTTACTAGTGGATGCCATCACGGGGTGCGAAGCCCTCTCTTTTATGGACGAGTATACTGGGTATAATCAAATTCAAATGGCTTCTAAAGACGAAGAAGCCATAGTCTTTCGCATGCCAATCGAAATATTTTGTTATAGGGTCATGCCTTTTAAATTAAAGAATTTCGGCACTACTTTCTAGAGGGCAATGACCTACATATTTGAAGACCTCCTACATGATGCGGTTGAATGTTATGTTGATGATTTGGTTGTTAAAAGTAAATTCAGACAAGATCACATCGCTGACTTGGATTGGGTTTTTCAAAGACTTCGACACTACAATTTAAAGATGAATCCTTTAAAATGCGTTTTCAGTGTCTCCTCTGGACGATTCCTTGAATTTGTTATACTACACAGGAGAATCAAGATAGATCCTAAGAAAATTATCGTCATTAGTTGAGATGCCCACACCGCAGAATATTACTGAACTTAAAAGGCTCCAAAACAGGCTCGCGTATATTTGGCGATTCATCTCCAATCTTTCTGGACGTTGTCAACCCTTCTCCAAGCTAATGAAGAAGGGAGTCCCTTTTATATGAGACCAAGCTTGCCAAAATGCTTTTGACAGCATTAAACAACACTTGCTGAATCCACCAGTACTCATGAGCACCGCTTCAGGTAAGCCATTATTGCTATATATTGCGGCCATAGATTCTTCTTTAGGTGCGCTACTTGTCCATCACAATAAAGAAGGCAAGGCGCACACCTTATATTACCTTAACCGAACAATGGTAGGCACGCTACTGAACTTCAGGGAACTACGTCGGTTTGATCCTGTTTAGAATAGGTACGTAAACAGTCTAAGCTTTCCACATCTTAGATTTAACTGCAACCATCCTAAAAAAAAAAACAATCATCGATCTCACTGAAAACCATCAATGGCAATGGGGTGCAAAATTTAGGCGAACCCTAATCTTAGGTTAAGGGATCCTAAGGGAAAAACAAGAAAACATAATAAATCTAGCATGATAGAAAGAGTGTAGTGGAAAACCCGTATGGGCACCACGAGTAAAAGAATCCAATCATGGTAAGATCAAATCCTCATCGATCCCATTAAAAGCAAGCAATGGCAATGGGATACAAAAATAAGGTGTATCCCAGTCCTAATAGGTGACCACTAGGGGAAAAAATGGACAAATAATACCCAAAATCCCACAATCAAACTACGACTTGGCTTAAACCTGTTCTAGGATATGTAGGCAGTTTGCCAAAACTATGAAAACTGTAGCCCTACCACCACCAACATCCTACTCTTTTCCACGAAAATTGTATCATTACGTTTTGCTACTACATGATACATTTCTCACGAGGGGATGCTGAAATCAAACAAAATAAATGCATGGACAGACATAATAAGAAACATGTAATTTAATTAAATAAAATGTTGTTCATAAAGCAGCCATTTATACAACCTATTACAAATTGGCCCGATTACAATAATGGGCACCCAGGACCTCCCTGGGGTGCATTTTCAGGCTCCTTTGGCGCCTCAGCCTCAGGATGGGTAAATTCAAGCAAATTTATACGAAGTGAAGGCAACACCTCTGCATTCCCCTCCATTGCATCGTGTGCTGTGTCCACATTAGACTGCGCCATGTTAAATTCATATAAAGTCTCCACAGAAAGACCATGGCGTCGCGTGCTTTCTCGACCCATCAATTCGCCTCTGCAATAATCCACGACAGAGATGATGCAATGAATGGACTTGGTAGTATGATCTAGAAATCTTTTACGGACTTCTAAGCGATTCATTGTTCTGTTATGGCATCTCTTCAACGCCTCCATTTAGGCCATCAAGTCATTTGCATCCTGCAACAGCGGAGTGACCTCATCCAAGACACAAGTCTATTGAGATGTTAAGTCATCTACACGAATTTCTTCTTCCCTAAGGCATGAACGAATAACTTCTTCTGGTCCCTTCAGCATTATGATGTCCTTCGCTTCACCCAGCTCAGATAAGGCATCTAGGATACACTCCATGGTGCCCCTAAATTCTGAATTATATATATGTGCCTCTATGCGGTACAAGTTGTTTATAATTTCCTCCTGGATGGCAGAAAGATCAGTGTCTTTAGGGGTCAAGGCAACAAGATGACAAATCAGTGCGTTTCATTCCCTATGGGCCTCCTTTACCCACTCCTCGACCTCATCAAGAGAAGGGTCCATCACTATATTTGCAAGACATGCCTGAGGGAGTTATAATGATTGAATGCATAAATAACAAAAGTACATGTAAATATAGAACATGGTATGTACCACGGTCAAACAAAAGCATAGGATTCGTCTCCCCTATAGGAGTAGGGACATATTTGCCCTACCTCATGTGAGACCTTGGTGCGGGAGAGGACTCGCCTCATTCGTGAATGCTATCCAACCTTCTCTTGGGAGCCATATATTACAAAATCAAAGACAAGAAGGGAGTTTAGTATCTCTGGTAAAGACTTCCCCTATACAAATCTTTGAATAAGGATTTACTTACCAATACAATCCTTGGAGTCTAATAAAGAAATAATAGGGGGCAACCCTCTTATTTATAAACATAAGCAGTCGTGACTCTCCATGAAAAAGTTCACTGAAAGGGGATAGGCAAGCAACGTGTTCGCTTTATTACAGCAGTTTGAGTTCAAAGCAATACGAAACAAAACCTCTTCTGATACGACACTTTAATTTTGCTATCAGAAGAACACTATTAACGTTGCCTCAGGGATACACTGTTACACTATCCTCCATGAAGGTATATTATCACACTTATGTGGCAAACACGAGAATGGACTTCCTGGGTTCCGACAACATTGATATCCACAATTGGTTCCCGGTATACATATATATGACCTTCATAATGCCAATCTTATTTGACTCTTACAATGTCAACCACACCTGACCCCTATAATGTCAATCATATTCAACTCTCATAATGTCAATCATATTTGACCCTTATAATGTCAATCATACTTGACTCTTACAATGTCATCTGTACTCGACTCTCATAATGTCAACCCTTTCTAGACCTTATGATGATAGAACCTATAATGTCAACATGACATTCATTGGGAATGACTAATAATATCAGTTCAATATGTTGGGGCTCTGTAATGCTTATGTAAGCATAAACACTATGTGGCCACTTCCCACATAAAGAAAAAACAACTGAAAGAGAGAAATTGCAAGAAAGACAATGAGATGGTGATAACAAAAATTATATTTCATTTCATTTGTCAAAAAAGATTACATCACTCTTTTGGGAAAGCTGAAAGAAGGCGGTTACATAAGTCTTCCTTAGAAGCAAGACAAGCCCGCACTCGATCACTCCGTTCAACAAATTCTTCGTGGAGGCGATCTATGGTGGAAGAAAACGCAGCAATGTGTGACTCAAGGGCAGCCCCCTCCGCCTCTTTTGCCTCCCGAGCAGTTGTAAGATGGGCGATCCATCATGTATCGCCAACAATTCTTTTTTAGCATTGGCCAGCTCGGCGTCAACGCTGGCCACAGAGTCACAAATCCAGTCTAGGTTTTCTATTAAAGCTTTCTTCTCAGCCTTCGCGGCATTCAGATTGGCTTGGGCTTAACATTGCCCTCAATACTTGAAAGTTCTGCTACTAGTTTCGATCTCCTCAACATGGATTTAAAAAACATTACTACGCCTCATCGGAACCCTGTATTACAAACATGGACCTCTACATCTTTGACAAGGGCTGCCAATACTTCGTCTCGGGTGCTTGAAAGCTCAAGCGAGGAAGGTGTTAGAGTTATCATCAAATCAAGCATCTCTCGACGGATTACACGTGTCGATGCAATCTTGGACGAATGCCTGATAGCGGTACTAGTGCTTACAATCTCATCTAGGAAAACCAAAAGAAGCTTCAATACCAACATATAGGGATAACATGTACTTCATAATAAGGTATGAAATTTATCGTGTTCCATAGGGAGGACTTCAGTAAACTCTTGCCTAGCAGGGATTTCTTCTTTAACAAGTGATTGAGTAACAAAAGAAGAATTAGCACATGAAGATGAATGAAAGTAGATGACATAAGAATTATGAAGGAGACATATACCTTTCTTAGGTTTAATTGCACCTTGAAGAGTGTTATCATCTTCTTGTTGTGATACGGAAGGGTTAATGCCTGATTCAGGAAGAGTCATATTGACCATTACCTCCTCTTGAACCGAGCTTTCTTTATGAGTCACCTCCATATCTGGATCCCCTTGGATCACATTGTCTCCTTCCATGATAGGTGGAACGGATGACATAACAATGCTGTCATTGACCTGCTCAGTGACAAATGGTACAACTTCACTCTCAGTTCTGTCCAAAATCTTCTAAACTCTGGGAGAATGGATTGCCTCAGGCATCTGTACATCAACAGTGGGGTCAGAGGATCCGTCCTCATGTAGTATTTCTTTGTTATTATCCCTTGCGTGTTCGTCTATGATAGCAGATGCCATCGGAATCATCTCCTCAGGCTCAACTAGGCTACCACCGATATCATCTAATTTCGTTGTCGGAAGAACACTGTTAACGTCACCTCAGGGATACGCCACTATGTAATCATCCATAAGGGTATATTATCACACTTATGTGGCTAACATGAGAATGGTCTTCCTGGGTTCCGACAACATTGATATCCATAATTGGTTCCCAGTATACATACTTATGACCTTCATAATGTCAATCGTATTTGACTCTTATAATGTCAACCACATTTGACCCCTATAATGTCAATCATATTCAACTCTCATAATGTTGATCGTACTTGATCCTCATAATGCCAATCACATTTGACTATTATAATGTCAATCATACTTGACTCTTACAATGTCATGTATACTTAACTCTCATAATGTCAACCCTTTCTAGACCTTATGATGATAGAACCTATAATGTCAACATAACATTCATCGGGAATGACTAATAATATTGGTTCAATATGTTGGGGCTCTGTAATGCTTACGTAAGCATAAACACTATGCGGCCACTTCTTACATAAAGAAAAAACAACCAAAAGAGAGAAATTGCAAGAAAGAAAATGAGATGGTGATAACAAAAATTATATTCATTTCATTTGTCAAAAAAGATTACATCTTTTTTGGGAAAGATGAAAGAAGGCAGTTACATAAGTCTTCCTCAAAAGAAAGAGAAGCTCGCACTCAATCACTTCATGCAACAAATTCTTCGTAGAGGCGATCTACGGTGGAAGAAACCGCAACAATGCATGACTCAAAGGCAGCCTCCTCCGCCTGTTTTGCCTCCTAAACTGTTATAAGATGGATGATCCGTGCCTGTATCATCAACAATTCTTCTTTAGCACTGGCCAACTCGGCGTCAATGTTGGCCACCGAGTCACAAATCCGGTCTAGGTTTTCTATTAAATCCTTTTTCTTAGTTTTCACAGCATTTAGATTGGCTTAGGCCTCGACATTGCCCTCAATACTTGAAAGTTCCACTACTAGTACTGATCTCCTCAACATGGATTCAAAAAACATTACTACACCTCGCCAGAACCTTTCATTGTGAACATGGACCTCTACATCTTCGACAAGGGCTGCCAATACTTCGTCTTGGGTGCTCGAAAACTCAGACAAGGAAGGTGTTAGAGTTATCATCAAATCAAACATCTCCCATCGGATTACACATGCCGACGCAATCTTGAACGAATGCCTAATAGCGCTAGTAGTGCTTACAATCTCATCTAGGAAAACCAAAAGAAGCATCAATACCAACATATAGAGATAACATGTGCTTCATAATAAGGTATGAAACTTACCATATTCCATAAGGGGGACTTCTGTAAACTTTTACCTAGCAGGGATTTCTTCTTCAACAGCTGATTGAACAACAAAAGAAGAAGTAGCACATGAAGATGAATAAAAGTAGATGGCATAAGAAATATGAAGGAGACATATATCTTTCTCAGGTTCATTTGCACTTTGAAGAGTGTTATCATCTTCTTGTTGTGATATGAAAGGGTTAATGCCCGATTTAGGTAGAGTTATAATAACCATTACCTCCTCTTGAACCGAACTTTCTTTATGAGTCACCTCCATATCTGGCTCCCCTTAGACCACATTGTCTCCTTCCATGATAGGCAGAATGGATGACATAACAACGTTATCACTGACCTGCTCAGTGATAGACGCTACAACTTCACTCTCAGTTCTGTCCAGAATTTTCTCAACTTTGGGAGAATGGGTTGCCTCAGGCATTTGTACATCAACAGTGGGGCCATAAGATCCTCCCTCATGTGGTATTTCTTTGTTATTATCCCTTGCTTGTTCATTTGTGACAATAGATGTCGTCGGAATCGTCTCTTCAGGCTCAACTTGGCTACCGCCAATATCATCCAACTTTGACTCATCAACTAGTGGCTTGCCTTCTCCAGAGTCGTCTGACCACTGCTGGTCATCTTTTTCGGAGTCCTCATAGTCTACCAATTCTTCTGTCTCAGACATAAATACGTCGTACAAGTTGTCAGTAGGAACTTGGAGGCATATGAATGCTGCCTTTAGCCTTGTCAAAATTCATGCCTAAAACCGACTCGACTATGGTTTACTACTCCTCAATTGTGACTATAGTGCACGGATTTTCCACTTACTCAGTCATGAAAGTCACTCCTTCCATTGTCTGGGCAACTAATTCGCTTCCTAAAGTCTTTGGAGGGCTGGCTTCTTTACTGGTCAGATCTTGTGTTTCAGAAGGCACGGATCAATTGCTTCTTTTTCAAGAGCCTAAATTCAGCATTGTCGCAAAAATAAACACAAATATTTAGTCACATAAAAAGAAAGATAATGTTACTAAGCATATAAAAGTGGTAAATTATTCATAACTCGATGTGTTCCTTAGTAGGCATCGGTGAGGGAGGATTCCATGGCTCTCCCTCTATATATACACTTGAAGACCCTCAAGTCTCAGGCACACTTAAGGAAGCCCCTATCTTAGAGGTACAGGAGGGCCTATCATCTTCAACGATACCTTTCCCTTTGAAAGGGATATAAGGCTATTGTCTCGCGGTCTCATGCGATTCAAATACTGCTTGAGAACTTGCTTTGCCGCCTCTTCTTCATTAGCTGGCTCACCATCAAAGTGAATAGGATGATCTGTCGCTAACGAACATTCAACCGCAAGATGAAATGCCTCATCTTCCCCTAAACGTTTCTCTACGGTGCTACACGTAAATTCATAAGTCACGAAAGACAGACTTCTTTCCATTGCTACCAATTCTTTTATAATATTTTCAATAAAACTTGGAAGGGTTTCGTGCATAAGCATAGAAATGTCCTGGCCAATAGGAATATAGGCTTGAAGTTTGGGTGTGATGCCTGTCACTTTTTGGAAAATATAATCCAAAAAGCGACCTTCCAAGTTATATCTATTCATGACAACAACGATATCCTGCACATTGTTCCCCAAGCTCCATAAGGCTTTAAGCTCTTTCCTAATTCATGTACAAACTCCATACAGTTGTTGTTGGGAAGCATATCGTTGAATCTTTGATGGCCTCCGTGATCTCCTAGGTGTTTCAAGTCTAGGGGAGGCAGCTTCATGTTCCATTTGGCTTATAGGCTCAGGCCTCACAATAGCAGGAACATGGGAACAATGGCTAAAAGGGCACACTAAACCTTGCTCTTGCATTACTGGCAATATGTTAGCCAACTGCCTCTGCTCCTCTAGGATTTTACCCCTTGTTACGAATTCTCTTGCAGAACGGATACTTTCCCCTTGTTTCTGGTTAGGTTGTCATCCTTGTAATGACTTCGCATGGTTTTTCAAAAGGGTAACCACCAATAGCTTCAAAATCATCTTCATGAACGGGCGATATCTACTCAGGTTCCCTTGCTCTATTAGGAGACGAAATTCATTGTGGCCCTTTGCTGCGAGACCTACTCCTCATGCTTCTCTTCCTTTTAGGTTTGCTAGGCTCTTCATCTGCCTTAACTACCAAAGGGGAGGGCGGAGTCGAACTCCCCTCCTCTTGAAAACTGTGCAGCCTCTTATTAGACCATTTAGGCCATTGCACAGCTGATGTCTTCTTGGCCAATGCCTTATTACGAGTCTGGTCGGCCATTATTACTATATCTTGACCATCATCAAAGATTACACGGGAGTTGTCTCTATCTTTATTATATCTTACCATGGATAAGAATGAATTGTACCACCATTTGGCATAACTGTAATCAAATTGGAGGTTGTCTTGTTTAACTATCTCATCTGGAATGATTGCATAACTACCCGTTCTAGACCGTGCAAAATATAGATATGCCTCCTTGATCTTCTCCAAACTAATCATCTTACCCACCATTCTTGCAGGTGTAGGGAGAGGAACAAGCCCTTGGAAGTATGAGAATTGGTGGCAAAATTTATGTGGATTGTAGGCTTCGATATGAAAATGATTATCCCTTCACGTTAAAGATCCACTTCGAAGGTAGTAGAAATAAACCCATGCATCCCTTGTGAATGATCCATCATCCACCAGAGTTTGTTTACTGAATAAATGGTCTAGGATAAGAACAAGTTTATGGGTAAAACAAAATAAAGCTGTGGGCCACAACACTGTCTCTGTTCGCTAATTCTTTAATGTATTTATGTATGCAATGGTACGTAGCTTCTTCTCTCCTCTTTGATAAATGGAAGGGAAGTGAAGACCCAGCCATGTGCAGAAATACTGGAGTGTGAGGTACACTAATTTCTCCCCTATCCGGCCCTTGTTAAGACCCGCCTCTACAATATCTCGCAACCCGCTGTATAAACAATAAAGACTAAGGACCACTAGATTCATATGAATCCCATCAGCTAGATTCACAGTAGTAATAAACACCCCAGGGCGTATTCGCTCGCCCACATTGCTTGGTAGGGCTCACCCACTCAAGAAAGCTGCATAGACTCTAGCCAAGAATGTAGGACCATCTAGATCAACACTGTATTGAATGTTGTCCTTAGTCCATGGCAGAGGTTTACCGCTATGAGTTTTACTTGATGGACCTTTACAGATGCATCCAATCCAGTTCCCATAGGAAACGCTTATGTCGTCAAACTCAGAAAAGACTTGAAATAACTAGTGGCATGTGGTAGAAAGTGTCTCAAAATGAGCATTAGAACGGATATATTCCTCCACCAGTTTTCCTTCAAAAGGTAAATGGCTTATGCCAATGAACTCTTACATTGAGATGCCCAGCTCGCCATACTAACACAGGAAAGTGTTAGTGTTCGGACACCATCTTGAAATGGCCTTTGCCACCATAACATGGTGTTTGTCGAAGCTACCTGTGAAACCACGCAATGCTTCAGCCATGCCAAGTGTGTTTACTTCTACACGGTAGCAATCAAGACAATACTCGACAAGAGCGTCCCATTTGCCCCTGCCACTAGTGAAAGAAGAGGAACCTCTATAAGCCTCTCTACCCATCTGGCTTGCCCAAGCAATCTTTCGGATTAAACTCCTAAGGTCACTAGGGTTTGGCCTTCTTCGATAGATGGCAATAGTGTCTCACGCATCGAGTTATCCCATCGAGCACGATCATCTAAATGACACCAGCCCTTACAAATGCTCTTAATGAAATTCGGAGGGATCGGTGCATGTTCAGTGATCGGGTCAATAAATTCAGGGTCGAATAAACTTTGGCTACATGTCCATTCGTGTGTTTGATGAATAGGAGAGGGAAAGCTTTTATGACATTCTTGATTGTACAGAATTCTTCCTCTGGGTGCCATTACTCTGCAAGAAAAGGAATAAAATTAAATTAAAAATAGGAAATGTCTATATACAGGTGCCCTTTTAAAGAATTTTCTAAGATTTCACGAAATGTTTGTGTGCAATTAAGGTCCATGTGCACGAATGGGTATCCTTAGTGCACGAATGGGTATCCTCAGTGCGCAAATGCAAGTTATCATTACTGATTCACACACTTTCTGGTGACCATGCGAATTTGGGCAGCATAACGCCTTAAAATCAGTGCATGGCCAAAAAATAATATATTCATGCTTAGCATCTTGCTAGAGCAAGGAGTGTGCGAATAAAAGGTGCCTTAACTCGTGAAGTACATGAGGAGTGTCATTCGTGATTCACTCAAGCCAACAATAGCGGGACAAACCTAGAGTGGCGAATGAATCGTTGGAAGCACTAATCGTCGCCTGAGACGACAATCGGATTTCTGAATATGTGCTTTTTGAGTCAAAAGTACCTAAATCTAAGACAAATCTCTTGAAATTTATCTCAAAGTGTTTGTTTTTGTGAAACAAAGCCTTTTAACCTAAAGTCCTTCGGATTTAAGACTTCAAAACTTACCAAAATATGAAATAAGGGTTTTGGATTCAAAGAAATGGCAAGAGTTTGACAGAGAGAATTCCTATGGTCTAAAGCACCTAAAAGAGATGTAGGGGTGCTTAGAAAGAAGAACGAAAACTCCTTGTTGGATTGGATTGAAGTTTTGATGAGAAAATCACAAAGAAAAATGAAGCTACAAGTTCAAAGAAATGCAAAGATTCATTTAAGGGCTTTGAAATGCCTAAGGAAGACGAAACCAAGGACTTATATACCCGTGGGGGTAAAAGGGTCCAACCACAAGAAGATTTGAAATGCCCGCATACTTGTGAGGGCATTATGGTCTTTTCCTTCACCAGTTGTGTAAAGGGCAAGAATGAGAATTCACCTAAAAAGTAACTGAAGAGACATATACTGTCGGTTATCATTACTCCTTGGGAAACATGCCCTAACTAGAAAAAAGATAGTGAGCGAATAGAAAATATAACAACGATTCTCCATGAAATATGTCCACGAACAAGAAGTCATGTAAGTCATTTGTGGACTAGACTTGAATCTGGCGAATAACGATAACATCTCTCATTTGCCACCATATGCACATTTTGAACTTTAAGTAGCCTAACATTAGGAAGAACAGAGACATGGATTCAATATTGTCAAGTTCCAAATGACCAGGAATTTTTTACTTGGCCCTTATATGGTTAACTTAGCATATTTGGCTCTTATAATGCCAAAGTATGGTTAGACTCTATTGGTGATCTTTCAATACAAGTTATGCTAAAGTATGGTTAACTCAACATACTTAGCTCTTACAATGCCAAAGTATGACTAACTCTGAGTATTGGGCCTTAGTCTTATCCAATACCAACAATCGCTAATGCTCTCTTTTGTGCAAACTATGAGAATTTCAGGGTTGTTGAATCATTACATGATCACAAGGAGGTTGAAACATAAAAAGAAAAAAATTTCATTAATAAAATGGCAATGATACTGCATCTTTATCAATGAATAGAAAAAAAGGTGAAAAAGATAAACAAATGCACTGCACAACAAAAAATTACATAAAATCTTAAAGCTTGTTGCAAAGCTCCTGAGAAAGAGGGATATGGTGCTATAGAGTAGTTTTGGCATTAGAATGCTCGGCTGCAAGTTCTGGTGGCACATCACCATTGGCATTGGCCCCCCTTGCTGCCAAAATGGATTTGGCCCATGCAATCAAGGTCTTGGTATCCTCAAAGGCACCAACATTACCCTCAAAGATGGCATAGCATTCGTGCAAGCGATCCCAAAGTTACGTGTACTCCAACTTAAAATAATAAAAACGCTCTGCTAATGCTTCAAGCTCTACGTCCACGAGGCTTTGCAAGCGGGAAGTTTCATCATTTCTCGCTTTAGGTTGACCACCTTCACTTCAGATGCTGCTACAAAGGCTACAAGCTTAGGAGTTGGTTGAGTAAGTTTCAGTGTTTCCTCAGCTCGTGCTATGGCAGCTGATGAATCCAAAAGGGACTCAATGGTTTGCTAAGCCCTACATTTTTAAAATGTCTCTCTATGTCACCCAAGTAAGACAAGGTCCTAGCCTGAGTACACAGCAATGCAAGGGCAGTAGGATCTACAATACTAAGGTCCCATAGTAGATGAGTGTGAGCTTCATGCACATGTTTAGTGTTTTTGTGATACTCTTCCAGCTCATTATCATTAAGGTCATCTTTGGGAAAAACCACTTCGTCTTCGAAGGAAAGATCTGCACATCAAGAAAGAAAGTCAAGTTCTAAAAAACCATATATTACTTTTACCATAAATAATTACCTTGTTTTAGGATTAGTTCTGGTTCCGGCATTAGTTCTGGTTCCGGAGCTGGTGTAGGTTCATTCTCCATCATTGCAGGAGTAGGTTCAGTTGTTACTTGTTGATCATTTTCTGAGTCTGAGTCAATCACTATCCGTATTGGATTATGTTGACGACTTGGTCTTATGGTAGGCCTTGGTCTTGGAGTAGTCTAAGACTTAAGTCTCATCCTCTTGGGAGTGATGTCATCAGAAGTGAAAGACTCGCTCTTTCTAGCACTTGAGGATCTTCTTTTGGGCGCTATTTCTTGAAGAAACAAAGGGAATAAAGTAAAAAATCCTTGTAATTCGCGAATGCAGGATATTCTGCATGAATGAAAATTATAATGAGCGAATGTGCATTGAACAATGTCACTCGCGCACATCACCGTACTTAACAAGGAGTGCACGAGTGATAAGCGCCTCAACTCGTGAATGACACGAGGAGTCCTATTCATAGCCTCACTCAAGCAAACACTCACAGGGTGAACCTGGAGGTCGCGAATGAGCTGTTGGAGACATTATCATTGCCAGAGAAGGTGGCTGGAAGTTTGAAGAAACAATTTCTAGACCTTGAAAATCCTCTTTCAAACTCCATCTAAACATTGCTCTTTCCAAAACAAGAGTCCCCAAGAGCACAAAATGAGAGATTGAGCTCATATGGAAGATGAAGAAAAGAAAGACAAATCAGGAAATTCGAAGATTGAAATTTCTTACAATTCATAATGCTTCAAATAATTTGTAAAGGATCATCAAGAAGAAAGAAAAATATTGAAAGAGAACTCACAATTTTGAGTAAGCAAGGAATGAGAATTCAAATGTCTAGGATGATTCCACTGTGGAAAAGTTCTAAAAAGATGAGCTAAGGAAGAAGAAGAATGTTTATATACTCGCAGGGTATAATGGTCAAAACACAAGGAATTTGAAAAGTCTCGGGAGATAATAAGGGAAGTGTCTCAAGGGGTAGCCGAAAGCCGTTATTTTTCCTTGAAAAACACACCATCTCTTTAAACACTCAGAGCACATTTTCCACAGGAACAACTATAGAAATCAATAGTGCATAAATGATCATGCACACGATATTCGCCACACACTAAATGGGCGAATGAAGACTCATGTACATCACTCACGCATAAGAAAAAGTTAGCTGCGAATTGACAAAGTGTGGACACTTGCCATATCAAAATGTGTGTGAATGCCTTATCCATATTCGTACATTGCAAAAATTAGAAACTGAAATTCGACCTTATCTCCTTCCATAGTAGTTGTTTTGGATAGCCATGACTCTAATGAGTTCCTAGAATACCCAGGAGACTAAAAGAAGTGCATTCTTGCATAGAAGAAACACTAATATGTTCGGGATAAGGATGAAAGAATTTCACTCCAACATGGAAGCCATGAACAAGATAGAGTTCTCTTTCTTCAAGGACTCTTCCAAAAATTCGTTTCTACATCTATAAATACTTCATAGACTACACGAAATCATATTTTTTGAATATCTTTGAATTAGTCACAAGCTCAAGAGCAAAATGCAAGCATTGCTCTCCAAGTTTGGGTAAGTTCTGCATTCCACCAAGTTCTTCAAGTTCAGCAAGTTTTCTCTCTTTCAAGAAGACTGCAAGTTCATAATACCTCTACATAACCCTTTGAAGAAGATAACAAAGAAACTTGATGAAGAAGACAGTAATGATAAGGTAATGCAAAGCTTATCTATATTCAAAAAAGCAAAGTATGTATCCTTATATTCATATTAATAAAATTAAAGAGGATAAGTATGCAACTTCTCTTTTATTTTACAAGTTGAGAAACTTAAAGTTAATCAGAGGTGTACCCTTAAAAGGCAATAATTAACAAATCTCTTATTAGAGTATTAGTCTCCACTCATAAAAATAATAAACTAGCTCTTTAAACAGATAGGTAATTTGTTCAACAAATTTCACCTTAAATGGCTCGAAATTTTGTGGTACAAGTTAATTTTAGATTATTGAGATCTTTGGAGGGGATTATGTCACGCTCCAAAACTCATACCTGTAAGGCTATGAATTTTGGCACGTGACATTAATCTATTCACACTTATACCATTTAAATTTCTTATAAATTTTTTGTTTTTTTTTTCTTTTTCGTACATACATAGCAGAATTTACATAAATAAATCATAATCATTCCATTCTATTCAAATAAAATCTATCATTCATAAATTTAAAACCATAGTCTGACATAACCCAAATAATAATAAACCACTTCTATATAACTGAAATATTAAACTAACCTATGACATCTCATCAAATAGAACTGAAGTAAATTAAATTGAACTAAATCAAATATGTCTTTAAAACGAATACCGAATGAAACAACTTAATCAAAAAATAACATTTCATGTCTCATAAATAACAAATAATAAAACTAAATCTCCATCTTTTCACTTTACTAATTTACGCTATTGTCTATCCTGTCATTCTCATCATCTAAAAACAATAGCGTTAACTCTGTAAGCATGACTGACTTTGCATAAAAACAGGAATACTAACACATACTGAAACACTTGGGTCAGTGAACACGAATAATTTTATAATCAAAACAAAACTAAACATACTTTCAAAACATTTACTTACTTATAACATATATATTGAAAATAATGCTTACATGACATATAATATACTAGAATTGAAATCAAGATGCATAACTAAACAGAGACATAATTTGAAATACGGAGTTGAATATTTAACCGAACTGAACATATAACTATAATAAATCTAAAATCAGCTGAACAAATATCTGAAACCCCCCACACGTGCTGCGAGGTAGATATCAAATAACTGAATCATTTATCGAAAATCCCTCACACGTGTTGTAAGCTAGATAACTGGTAACATAATAAAACAAACTCATCTACAATCCGATGATAGGATACCATTATCTTAATCCTAGTGGCGAACATCAAACAATCATCACAAATTATGTGACTTGATGAAGAGGGTACCTGATTGCATTTATTTAAACTTGATGAGAAGGACTTCATCAAATATGCTTCTTTGATGTCAAAGAGATCTCATGTCATAACAAATACTAAAACATATATTCCTGTCAAAATAAATACATAGCCTTTACAGAAACTAAAAGATATCAAAACAAAACACATCTAATCTTTAAACATTAAAAACCATGTATATCTTTGAGGCAAAACATAAATCAAGACGATCTGACCCACCTAAGAACATAGTTCTAGTGATTTATACAATAAAATTGTTTAGACAAGTTTTAAAAGTATATTTTCCAGAAATCCCTTTGAAAACTCATTCAAATCATGATATTCTTTCAAAATAACCTTTTCAGAAATCTAACCTAATCAAAACAAAGTAAAATTTTTAAGTTTTTTTGTAAAAATAGAAATTAGGATCATCTAAGATATAGATCAAAACAAAAGATGAAACAAAAGCCTTTTTCAAAAACCAATATTCTCCTTTAAAAAATATGGTATTAGAACTTAAAATAAATCAAAACTATAAGCATTCTTTGTAAAACTGATAACAAATGGATCTAAGAGCCTAAAAACAATACAAAATGATGCAAAGTAGTCAAGTAATTTGCAAAACGGATATCTCAGCATTTTAAGAATCTATGAAATCAAAACAATGCATAACCTTCATGATTTCTTACAAAAGCGATAATCAAGTGTTCTAAGAAGTTAGGAACATTCAAAATGATGTAAAAGTATTCTAATTTTTTTATCTTTGATCTGAAAACGAATCCCCAAACTAAAACTTCATGTTCTTCTTAAATCTCCAAAATCTCTTTAAATCCTATTTTTCTTCTTGTTCTTCTTTCTCTCCCTTATGCTTTGCCTTTTGGTGTCGTTTTAGGTCGAAACTTAAACTTGTATAGGCCTTTGAGGTGTCCCAAAACAAATAGGAAACCCCCCAAAAGCGCAACAACTTAAAAAAACCGAGTTTCCAAAAAATCACGCACGATTGGGTACCAAGGTCAGATCAATTAGGGGAGTCCCCCTGATCGATCGGCTTGGTCTAAATTTTTTTTTCTGCTTCTATCCCCTTATACTCAAACTCTTATAACTTTTTTGTTTAACATCCGATATATTCGCTGTTTGTCTCGTTGAATCTAGACTTCGTTACTTTTCCAATGACATATAATTTGCTCACTAAGTGTTCCTGCATTTTTACTGGTATATCTTTAAATTTGCACAAGTTTGCAAGTCAAGACAGATGCATTTAAGTCATAGTGTGTGTGAAACATGTGCAAAATATGTGCAAATATGTGTGGGGTGTTACAAATTAGCCTTGACCTGAATTTGGTAGATCGTTTGGAATGACCAATAGCAAAGCACAGGAGGTTCAGTTCAAAGTCTTTATATTTAGAGATGATTGGTCATAGGAATATGTATTTTTCTTTTAAAGGCATTTAGATCCTAGGTATCCCATCTAAAGTTTCTTTCTTCTTGTGGAATATTTTCTTAGATAAAGTTCACCCTCGACTATTTTGCAAAGGAGAGGTTGGAATTTAACTAATAGATGTGTGATGTGTTTGATGGAGGAGGAATTGGTGGATCATTTATTTGCTCATTGTGCCTTGACTCACTGAATTTGGGGTTTTTTCCTTCTTCATCGCTCCTTTCTTTCCCATTTTTGTGATTTGATTTCGGAGTGGTTGATTCGTGACTTAGAGGTTTTGCATGCAATCGTTTGGTCTTTCCTCCCGGGGCTATCTGTTGGGGTCTTTGGAAGGAAATTAACTCTAGAATCTTTGAGGGTAAGGTGAGAAACATGGAGGGGATCTCTCTTTATATTTACAGATCCCTATTTGACTGGATCTCTATTAGAGATGAGTTTGTTGATAGGGAGTGACATTCTGTATGGTGTGAGGAGTAGTGGCTTTTGGTTCTTTTAGTGGTTTTTTCTCCTTTTGTCTGCTTCTTGTTTTTGGCCCCTCTCATCCTCTTGATGAGAGCCTCTTTTTGTGTTTCCGTTGTTTGTTTGTTTCCTTTTTCTTCTTTTAATAAAGTTTTACCCGCTTACCTCTAAAAAAAATGTGTTTACTTTTAGAGCTAGTTTATTTCTGTTGACACAATGTGCTGCAACATCCACAGTGGTGGATGGAAGCATCTGTGGTTTGATAGAACAATGTCCATTGGTTTACTAGGCCCACTAACCTTTTCGGGCATCCAACAGACCAACTACTTGCCGACATAGATATCGACCTCTCGCAGTGGGAATTCTCAATTAAAAGTGTAGGTAACAAAGATATCCTTTGGGCACTTTCGGAGCGGCACCATCAATCAGATTATCATTTCTTATCAGGCAAGAACTATTTCCAGATAACTATCCACCAAACACCTCTAGGAAGTACCATAGGTCACAAAAATTGTTCTGATGGAGTCCCACCAGTCGATGAATTCTGGGAGTGGGAGATGGGTGACTGGAGGAAGAGTAGGGTTCATGCAAGTGTTGGCCATTGATGCAGGTCATGTTTCATTTGTTCACATTTTTAAATTGGGAGCTGAAAAAAAAGACCATCATATTGTCCACATTTCCACTAGACTCACATTTCATGCTAACAACTTCATCTCTCCATGACTGTAGCTTTCGTTCTATGTATCCATCATATTATGAGACAATTAAAGCTATGGTATTGTCAGGTTTTCCAATTATATCAGTTGTGGGAAGGATTTATTACTCAAGCCCCAAAAATCTCAATATGGTCATGGAAGCATCTATGAGAAAGCATAAGGAGAACTCCAGTAGAGGAGATCCCTCTACTGTCCCATGGAATTGGAGAGCCTTCGAGGACCCATCTCCAGATCGATTCTGGCTGCAGATAGAAGCAACTGATATCATGGGCAGATCAACATTAAGTGAGTTAAGGACATTTTCTATAAATGATCTCACTACAAAACTTAATTGGAAGTGGAAAGAGTTTTTTGCTATGGGTTGTCAGTGGACTGCCTTGAATTACCTAATTATGCGGTTTATTCTTCTGTTTCTCTTCTTCATGCTTCTTATTTCAAAAATTCTTCTCATGTGTTCAAAAAAGCAATGCACGTATAATAATTTCATTGTTGAGAAAGGCTTTGCAAGTGGCATACTATGGGCTCTAACAGAGCTATGTAGGGTCTCCCTGCTGTTGTTTGGTATCTTGGTTTACTTCTTCTACTTGATATTTTTTCCTTGGGGTTTTGGGAAAGTTTAAGTAACGGTGGGGATAGGGGATATATGACCTTTAGGGGCTGGATTGTAAATATAGCCTATGAGAGGGGCAAAGAAGCATATATTGACAATCTGGGTGTCTTACATTTGTATTTTTTGCTTGCAGCTGTATACACATTTGGAAGTTGGTATCTAATTTATCCACCTACTTCTCTCTTCTTCTTCTTTATGAATAATCCACGTGATTGTCCATTGACTCTTGAGAAGTCATCTTGAGTGAGATGAATTGCTTTTAAGTAGGGGGAACATACTTTCACTTCGCTCATCCATTTCTTTTATGTAAACGTTTCCATATCTTGTCTTGTAGGCTTCAAAGATTATGTTTTTGTGGAAGACCATTTCCTGTGAAAACAGTTGGCCGATGGTTCCAAGAGGGCTTGGTGTCCTACATTTTCTCACACCACAGGTAAAATAAAGAAGCTTGTGAAACCATAGCTACATATTTTCTTTATATTCCAAGAACAAAATAATTTGATGTTTTATACATGTTTTCTCTCCGTGTCACAAACATCTGATGATAAGAAGGGAAGAAGGGGTTGGAGACCACATTGTACATTGCATGTGGATTGATCAGTCCAATGTATACGAATCTCTCTTATCCGATTATCTAGAGAACTGTTGACTGTCTTATATAACTTTTGGGACTTGTTTTTGAATTTCTAAATGGTTTGTAACTATTGATGGTGTTTGGATTGGTGGCAATGTTTGTAGTGAATGCCTTATCCTACCCCACCAATTGAAAATGTTATGGTATGGAGTAAAAGGTATAAAGGGGAAGAATCATTTCATGTGACTTTGACTTCGTAGTCCATACGAAGGAGCTCCTCTTTTCTTGCCATAAAAATATTATCTTTAATTTATATTTGTGTTGAAATTTTGTACTGTTTGTTCTTGTATTTGGATATAAAAGTTAATGATATTTGAATTTTGAAGCCATAGTGTTGTGCAGTGGCTTCGATGACCTTACTATGAGGTGAAGTGGTTTCTTAGATTGAAGTTTACCTATAAGGAACCTTTGATCTGCACTCAACTTGAAGACCATGTGAATAGCTTGATCGGTCATGGAATAGATGAATTACAATGGTTGATAGATCTTATAAAAGTTCACCTGGAGGAAATTCCAGGGAGTCATGATATGGTGCTTAACAGTACCATTATCAAAAGGATTGCAATGAATGTTCTCTTCAGTGAGGTAGGAACGAATCTTCTCTAGATTGTCAAGTGATGATCTTGCCTTGCTCCATTTAAAATGAAAATAAGTCCAGTGAGTTTCAATTAGCATGGAACTTAATGCCGGAAAAGGCAATCCCCTCTAGAAGGTGTATGTTAAACATTCAATTCCTTCCTACGACCATCAACTATATAGGCAATGCCTCATAACGAAATAGAAGAGGGTGTTAAACATCCATCGTATGCATTTTAGGTGATCATTTTGGATATCATATTATTAATTACAAATTAGAATCTTATCTTTCTGAAAAAAGGAAGCACAATGGATGGGTTGATAAAGTTTCTAGACCTGTGCAGCATTAGTAATTTCACAACAAAGACCTTATCATGGTATTCAGTGGTTAGTAGAGGCTGTAGAGCCTCTAAACCACCATGGCAAAAAGAAAGATACATGTGAAAATGAAGATGATGGTGAAGATAACGGAGGCAGGACAGTAAACCATCCCTGGAGGTCCAAGTAGATAGGTGCTAGGGTTTCTGAATCAATGCCATTGGTTGCCGTTGAGATGGTGGCAGGAGTTGCTGAGTTTGTGGTGCTGCTAGACTCATCATATACGATGGTGGTGGTGGTGGTGGTGTGGTAGACTTGGATGGGGTGGAAAACTGCCCTAGTTTTCCATCATTTTCCTTGACGGTGGAATGGCCCGATTTAGTTTGCCTTTCATTTGGCATGATGGTAAAAAGGTGCTTTTCATTTGCCTCAAGGACATGGGTGATTGCCATTCTTAGTTGGATTGTAAAATTTTGAAGTTTGAATTGTAATTGTTTCGAACTTCTCTTTAAGGCCTTTGCTAAGGCTCATTCATGGTTTATTATTATTATTATTATTTCCCTTTCCTGTGTCAATTTTGCCTTTATATCAGACAAGAGCAAAGTGAAAAGTACATTTCACTTTGATTCCTTATGTGGTTGATTACAACATACTTTCATTTATCATAAGAATTTGTATTATTAATTTTTGTATCATTATCACGTTGGTTATGTGTGTTTGTTTGCTTCTTTGCTTTGTTTTTTCTTTCTTTTTTTCTTATCTATTTATTTCTGAAGATAAAAGAAATTGTGACATTATAGGTGTAAGGTTACACTTTTGTTTTAGTTTCAGCAGGATAACGTCTATATGAGAATTTCATTGAATAGCCGTCCTTTATGGGCTCATTTGGATAAATTCCATGAGAACCTCAACTAATAGAAAAATAATAAAAAATAAATCTGACAAGAATAACTTCTGGAGAGGTTGGAGAAGTTCTTCTCGGAGCACAATGTTTTTTTTTTTTTTTTTTTAAATTTTTTCTTATTTTATTATTATTTTTTATAATTGAGAGGTTGGAGAAGTTCTTCCTGGAGCACAATGTTTTTTTTTTTTTTCTTCTTTTTTTTTTTTTATAAATAAAATATCATTTATGCTAAGAAGGTGGATCTTAGATCCTTACATCGCTAGGACAATTGTTTTTGATAGCCTATTTAACTAGATTGTGAGCCACACTTTGGCTTCCCTTATATATGTGGTAAAATACAATGATATAAAATGTCGGAACTTCAATGATATCAATATCGGAGCTGAATTCGTTTAGTTTGCATAAAGGGCTGTCAATCGGGTTGGGATGGGCTAGGCCAAGGTCAGCAAGAACTCAGCCCGAACTTCACTACATGAGCCCAAACTCAGTCAGAGTCTAAACTTGCCTGAGATAGTCAGCCCAAACTCAAGCCTGTTTTAAAATCCTGGGTTTTAGGTTGACCTTGGTCCGCCCGAACTTAAATATGGGCTGATAATGGGCCCAAAAGTTCCCTATATTTGTTGGGCTAAGCTATACCAATGTCAGGCGGAGCTGGGCCAAGCTATATTTTATACCTATTTTGGGCTGGGCTATATATATTTACTACTTCGGAACGTGCGTGACCAAGTTTGGACTGAAATTGAGTTTGTCCAAACTCGACCTGAATAAAACTTCGGGCATGAAAGCTGCGCCCAAACTCAGCCCAACCTGAAATTAACTTGGCCCCAGCCTGACATTTTTCGGGCCGAACATATCAGGCTTTGGACCGGCCCGGCCCAATTGATACCCTTATTTGCATATTTGAGATGTAACATTTCAGAACCCAGGAATCTTCAAGATGATCCCTTGATAAGAATCCTTGGGGCGAGAACGTTACCCTGGATTTTATGGATAATCCAATTTATCTCTATCTCTTTCCTTTTGTCCGAGGCATGGACCAAATTACTTTCTTAGTATAGATGGGAGGATGAGTGGATGCTGATTCCCCATCCATGCCAAATATCAGTGATGCATTGGTTCGTGCCCAAAAGATCTATCGGGTAATACATAGGGTTAAAGGATAGTGTATCACACTATACATTGGGATTAATAGGTCAGTTATGCTATTGGTGTGGATAATGAGATTGTTACATAGATACCCTAGAACTTATGTACTCATATGGATTTTGTTAATGAAACAAGATAGGGGTAAATTCTGATTTAGAACTATGGGAAGTTGTTTTAGTCATAAAGTCTGAAGATTATCGAGAGTAAAATAGAATATGTGGGCTACATTTTAGCAAAAACAAAAATAAAAATGAGGGGATAGTTAAGATTGATAATGTTATGTATCCCAGTTCAACCATTTTCATTCTCTTGGTTCAATCATCCATAAGAAGGCACGATTGAAGGATGTTTCTCATAGAATTAGTATGGAAAAGATGAAATGCCCTCAAGATTTGGTGCACCCTCCATAAAGTGACCCTAACATGCCCCCACATGTAGGGGGGACACATCACATCAAGTAATTTACACCCCCCCCCAAAAAAAAAAGAAAGTGTAAATCACTTTTCAACCTATGTATCCCTCCTGCATGTGGGGGCACATTAGAGGCACTTTAAAAGGGTACAACAAATCTCAGCTGGATGAGATGGAGAGGTGTTTATGGAGTGTTGTGGTATTACACAATTAAAAATGAATTAAGAAATTTATAAGATGATGGTAAGACCAATGATGCTTTATGGAGCATGTTGTGCAATCAAGAAACAACACATACAAGAATAAGTGAGATGAGGACATTGAGACTGTTGAATGGAAAAACTAGAAACGATAAAATAAAAATGGATGAACTCATGTGAACTTAGGGGTAGCACTAATAGGTGACAATAATAGAAGATATGATCCTAAATAAAGTGGAACAGGTATTGTCTAGCCATTGCCATATAGTTGAGATTCTTGTGTGCGGAACCTCATGTGAAGAACTAAGGAAGCAAGGAGTCAATTGATGTTAACCTGACAGGCTTGATCGATCGAGCAAAGGATTTGGATTGATAGGGGAAGATTTGGATTGATCGACTAGAATACGTCACTATCCATGACACATTCAATTGATCAAGAATAATCTCTGATCTATCGAATTACTTAGAACACAAATTCTAAAGTCACACGGAAAGATAAAAACTTACTTTTAGGTGGTTTGTTTCAACCCTAATTTCTTAGGGTATTCATAGGTATCTTTGGGCATCTAGGGCAACACAGGAGGTCGTGAGTTGGAGAGGAATATTTTTTTTCTTGGGTTTTCTCTTTTAAGGGGGTTTTCTTCAAGGTGAGAAGAATAGGTCTTCTCAGGGTTGTGAGAGAAGGTGAGAAAGGGATTTTTCTTGGTTATGTAGATTTGTGAAAAGGTTGTGATAGTGTGTGTGAGAGAGAGAAGCTTGTAAGTGTCTTAGAAGCGGTTTGGTCTTCCAGAATAGTGAAGTTCTTTTTGTAGCTTTGGGGAATTTTCTGGTTTAGGGTTTTCCACATAAATCATGTGTTCTTGTGGTTTCCTATGTTTTTTTTGTTATTTTCATGTTTATTATTGCATCCCAAGAGTCTTCAACAGTAGGGGTTATAATCCTAACAATTAGTATCAAAGCTTTTAGTTTGAGTGGGAGCAATAACAACAATAGCAGAAAGGTTCATGGTTGAGAAATTCAGTGGTTTGAATTTCTCACTCTAGAAGATGCAGATAGAGGATCACTCTAGAAGAACCACACACACATTACCTATGATTTTTACCTATATGAACCTATATGTCTTTGAAGGATGTGATGTTGAAGCTTGTTATGTATCTGATGCAGTTTTTAAGACTGTTCTCGATAGGCTTGAACTACTTGTCTCATGGTCAGTATGTCTATCTTTCAGTCTTCAATGTAGTTCTTCATATGACTTAAGATTTGACTTGGACTTACAAACTCTTTTACAAAAATTACAACAACACAATAGTAAAGCCTACTACAAGCTCAACT
The DNA here is from genome assembly GCA_025762735.1 of Platanus orientalis. NCBI lineage: Eukaryota > Viridiplantae > Streptophyta > Magnoliopsida > Proteales > Platanaceae > Platanus > Platanus orientalis. Next base: position 6,584 of record JAOXJP010268987.1, on the reverse strand, counting down.
ACCTACAACCTTTTTTGTACATGGAATTGACAATATACTCAACAATCTCCCCCTTTTGTCAATTCCATGACAAAACTTTCAAAACATAAAATTTATAAAATAAATCCTAATACATGTTATCTACCTATAACAATTTCCCATGTCAACTCTTTTGATCTCCCCCTTTTTGTCATGAGTTGATAAAGTGTAGCTCCTTCTCAAGATGTGGGTTCTTCACCTATGTCACATCACAAAAGAAAACAAAGAAAAGGCTATCAATTCTTATATAAGAGTAACACTTAAGCAAATAAAGATATAACTATCAAGCTCAATGTAGTGCAACAGAAAATTTTACTATTTGGCACATGATGTCAAAGGTATAATTTAAAATGATTTTACAATAAGATGCAATTCTTCCCCGTAGTTGATATACCTATTGAGAGCATCTCATTATGCCAATATTTCTCAAAAAAAATTTCTATAAAGAATGCATAGAACACAAGATTTTACTGATGAAGCATGTTCCTCCCCCTGAATTCATACATAATTTTCTTATATTGTCCAAAATTCAAGGCACATGAGTTTCCAAAGAATTTTACTATGAACTCATGCATCAAGTTAAATATTTTATTGTAAGATCAAAGCAATGATGCAAATGGAAGAGATATTAATAAGTTTGTTGTTATTTCTCCCATTTTATCTCACAACTCTCCCCTTTCATGCTTTCTTTCCCCCTTAATATATGCATTTTTTTTAATAAAGAGAATAACATTAAATGAAATAATACACCAATTAAGAGCAATAAATAAAATAAGCATAGAAAATTATACATTATAATTTAGGCTTCTAAGATCACTAGCCTTCACCCGTACTTGCTTTAAAGGAATTATCTTAATTCTTTCAATTTCTTTTCCTGTTGGCTTTTGAGATTTAAGCTAAACGTATTTTTTTCTTACATTTAAATTTTAAATGCCCTTTCATGCCACAAAAGCAACTCTTAATGTGTCTTTTAGAGCTTGAGGAATTAAAATTTGAATTCTTCCGGACCTTTTTATCTTTACCCACTTGAATTGGGTGTTTTCCTTCATAACTAGCATTCTTATGTCCAACTCCATTATAAGGAGTCGTGTCAGGCTTTGAGACATTATCTCCATAGCCAATTCCATGCATATTACCCTTAGACTTGCCTATGTTTAACATGTTTTCAAATTTATCATCACCTTGAGCAATAATTCTAAGAGATTTTTTGTTTTTCTTTTGTAAGGCTTTGACTTGATTCTCTAAGATTTTTGTCCTCCCTAGAAGTCTTTCATTTGACTCTGAGAAGTATTTTCTTTTCTTCTTTTTCCTTAGAAATTAAATATTTTTCTTCTTTTAATTGATTTTTTTAGGATTTTACTAACTCTTTTAATTTTTCATTTTTTGAGTTAGTTCATTGTTTTCCTTAAGAGAAACATATTCGTCAATAGTTTCTTTAGGATAATCTAAAAGTTCTAATTTTTAAATTAGTTTCTTCTCCTTTTTAAGCCTAGAATTAACTTTCAGTAATTCTTTGCTTTCCATGTAAAGCTCATCAAAAGCTTCCTGAAGGTCTTGCTCACCTTCATCCTCTTCATCCTCACTACTACACAAATTTTTTCCAATATCATCTTGGAATTTAGTTAGGGTAGTCAACGCCCTATATGTGTGTGAAGATTCATCTTTACTACTTGAATCATTATTCGATTCATCAGACTTGTTGTTCCATGTAGCAGCCATAGCCTTTTTCTTAATTTTATTTTTTCTTGTTGGTACATTCAAAGGCTATATGACCAAACCCACGATACTCATAATATTGAGATCCTTCCTTTCTAGAATGTTCTCTTGTATGCTTATTTGGAGGGGAGCTCTTTTTCATGATTTCTCTAAGTAATTTTATAAGATTCCTTACAAATTCAAGTTCTTACTTGTTGCTAGTTTTGCCCACCTTAAGAGTCAAGTGCTCTCTAGGGGGTTTAAGCTATAACTCATAAGTCTGTAAAGAACCTAAAAGTTCTTCAACTTTGATTTTGTCAATGTCTTTTCTCTCTTCTATGGTGGTGACTTTGGGATAATAACTTTCAAGGAGAGATCTCAGAATTTTTCTAACTTTTTGGAGTTAGACACCACCTCTCCTAGTCCCCACATGAAGTTAACAATATTTTGAAGTTTAGTATAGAAGTCAATGAAGTATTCGTCTTCTTCCATTCTAAGGATCTCAAACTTAGTAGACAACAATTGAAGCTTAGATTGCTTCATAGTACTTGCTCCCCTATGGGTTATCTCAAGAAGCTTCCATGCTTCTTTAGCCATTTCTAAGTTGCAGATCCTTTGAAACCCTTCTTAACTTACAACACACACAATGACATTCAATGCCTTAGAGTTGATGGTGTAGGCATTTATTTCATCAATGGTTCATTCCTTTTCATCTTTTTTGGGCATAGTTTAACCACTAATCACATAATTCCACACAGACACACCTTGTGCCTTAAGATAGATGCGTATTCGCACTTTCCAGTAGGCATAGTTTGTATCATCAAAATGAGGTAGGGTAATAGCAGACATACCATTTAGAAATTTAGAGTAACTCCCTTAGTTAAAGACTATCTAGGATATCTACAGGATCTAACTTGGGATGTTAAGCCCAATTTAGAGCAACCCACTTTGATACTAATTGAATTTTTGAGTTGAATGTTCTAGAATCCTAGAGGGGAGGGGAGAATAGGATTTCAATTTCATTTAGAACTCATTTTAAATAATTACCCTTCCAGATTATAGTTTTTGTCTCCCACATGTATGTATGATGAATAAGTAGTGCAATTAACAAAATAATTAAAACATACAAGTAGCTAAAGTAAAGTGAACAAAAACAATCACACACTAAGACAATGTTTATAGTGGTTCGGCCAATCTAGGTCTACATCCATTGTCCAAAAGCTCCAACTGAGCTACTTTAATTTTTATTAATAGACTCTAGCTATTACATGCAAAATTAATAAACCTACACTCTTAGTGAACTCTGGTCACTAACCAATGCACTTGGTGACTCCAACAAGTACCAATCAAACCTTTAGTGGCTTCGGTAAAGGTACTAAGTCGCCAGTAACTCTGGTGAAGACTGTACAATCAAAGTAGTAGTGAAAGGAATAACTTCCTAGTATTCAACGCCTCTTAGTAGGCGAATATAATATTTTCTCAATGATTAATACTTCACAATATTAGTAGGAACACTTATTGTGAATATTAATTTTATTGCAAATGGCCTCTTTATATAGGTAGATTTAACTATTTAACTCAGTAAGTTAATTCCTTAATTTATGTGCAATAATAATGAATTTTCATATGAAATGCCTCTTGAAGGCTAATGTTCAAGTTTAATCGCAGAAAATAAATCTCTACAAAAATGTGCTTATGTCTCAAAGATTTTTCCTCTTCAAGTTGTACTTCAAAGAAGATAATGGTGTATAAATGTGGTTGCCTCTATTTAGGCCAATGTACCAATTTTTATCACAAATAATCAAAACTCTTAAATGATCAAGTTCTAACACAAGATTTAATATTTAATTAAATATAAAGTTAGGTTTTAAGTTTTATCTCTTTAGGCTCTAGAACTTGGAGTTTTTGGTGGCTTGTAGGTTTGAAGCCCTAGGACATGATCTTGTAATAATAAGATGTACCAATCTAGCTCTGAAGATCATGGGTAGACTCACCCAAGTGTAGAAGATGAGGGAGCTTGGTCCCTTTTTACACAAGTTCCAAACCCTAGCTTGTTTTCAAGATGGATATGCCATTAATAAACGATTGCCGCTTTCCTAATATTAGAGTTCTTGTTTAAAGTTGATTGTTTTTTTTACCCTATTTATAGGGGTTTGAAGACCCTAAATGTTTGAATTCGCAATGGTAACAAATCCCATCAATTTGGAAGGTTTTAGACAAAAAACCAACTTAAAAATTCATAATCTCTGACTAGGATTGATCCTAAAAATACCTGGGATCAATCTTGGGTGCCTCTTTAAGTTTTTCCAGAGATCTGTCATCTCTAGATTGATCCTGGACCTCCAAAATTGCATAATTAGCCCTGTAATCAATGGGATTTACTCATGGAAGCTCCATGATCATTCTAAGACCTTTGGAACTTGCCCAAGTGCACATTCTTCCTTACACCATGGTTCTTAAATTGCTTTAGCATGATTTACTATACTAGAACCATTTATGAATGAGTCTACCATTCTAAGTTCTAGGGTGGTCGTCGAAACTCATCTAGGCTTGGCTGGTCAACTTTCTCACACTACACACACATTACCTATGATTTTTACCTGTATGAACTTGTGTGTCTCTGAAGGATATGATGTTGAGGCTTGTTGTGAATTTGATGTAGTTTTTGAGACTGTTCTTGATTGGCTTGAACTTCTTGTCTCATGGTTAGTATGTCCATCTTTCAGTCTTTAATGTAGTTCTTCATATGACTCAAGACTTGACTTGGACTTACAAACTCTTTTACAAAAAATTACACCAGTACAATAGTAAAGCCTACTACAAGTTCAACTATTGACAACCCTTTTAGTACATGGAATTAACAATATACTTAACAGATTTTATTGCTCATATTAATGGATTTCTTTTATCTTATATTAATCCATGTTGATTTGTGTTAATCCTATTGATTCTCATTGTCAGCACACAAATTTTGACTTGGGTCATCTAATGGAATGAAGAGTAGCAAAGCAGCATTTAGGCATCAAGACTTTAAGCACCTTGGTCTAGGTAGAGCGAATTGGACCCTAAGAGGTTAGGCATCTCTTGTGAAGTCTGATAGTCCGGTTTTATCCTAGAGGTGGGGGGGTGAATAGGATATCTCCAAATTGTTTTGGTTTACCCCCAATTAAAATTCCAATTTAAGATGTTTGTTATAATACTTGGAATTTTAATGCACTTATAAATATGCTTCAATTATTATATATTCAAGTGCAATGCAATGACAATTTGTAATATTGATTTTCCAATTACTTAATGTTTTTATTTAATTGCAAATATGAAAGATCATATATGAAATGATAAAGGTGTCATGTAAATATAGAGAGAAGAGACAATTCATAGCACAAGTAAACACACAACATGATATTTATAGTGGTTCGGCACTCGGGCCTACATCCACTCTCAAAGCTCACTACCGAGCTATCAAATTTTATTAAAATTAAATTACATAACAATTAATGTTAAAATTCTAAAACCTATCAACTTGCAAACCAATCTCTACTCCCGGTGTCTCTGGCGGGTATGGTTTACACTACCGGTGTCTTCGACGGTAGTGCTATGTTCTACACCCGATGTCTCTAGTGGGTGTGGTCTACACCCGGTGTCTCCAGCGGGTGCTAAATGTTCAATATAAAAATAAGGGTCAATACAAATTACCTCATAAGGTGGTTGCTCCTTTGTTGAGTTAGTGTGCTAATGTGTTCCACCAAGCTTCCAAGAGTGCCTCTTTGCTTCTTGGAGCTTCTCACTAGGGTTTACTTGGGAGTAAACCCTTTTCCTTGCTTCCCTTTTCTTGTTCTTCAAGTGTGGAGTGCTAGGAAAGCACTTAAAGACTCCTTGATCTTCAATCAATGTTCATGGGAGTGAGGCTTTGGTAGTTAGGAGATGTAAATGCCTTAGCTCTCTCTTCTTTTTTGTGTTTAAAGTGAATTTTTGTGTTGAGTGTTAGAGAGCTCTCTTGAGCTTCTCTTATACTTATAAGAGATGAGCACCTTCGTGCACCCTTGATTTGGCATCTCTCCCAACGGTCAAAAAATTATAGATGTAGATTTATTTTTATTTTTGAATTTCTACGATTATGGATCAATCCGGCTATGTTGGATTGATCTGCACGGATCGATCTGGCATCCCTGGATTGATCTGGTGTCTCAGTCTGAGACACCCAAGCTTTTCCGAATCGATCCAATAAGTAGCAGATCGATCTGCTAAGTGTGGATTGATCTGACCCCCTCTGGATCGATCTGATTCCCCTATTTTCTGTCATCTTGCCTAGAGCCTACTTTTGCTCACTTGGGAACCTATGTAGGTGGCATGTATTGGTCCATAAGGTTATATAAGGTGTTTTTTGATCTTTTTAATTTATGTCTATCATATTGCATACCTTTACAAACATTTTTATGCTTGATGAACCTCAGGTATTCAAGTCATCGAACCTTAGCAGACTTGGGAACAGATCATCATCGGCTTTAAGTGATGGATCTCAACTTCCTTCTTGAAAACCAACACTTGATGATTACATACATGACTAAGATATGCAATGTTCTTATGCCATGCCTAATCTACCACTCCATGTATTTTACACAATATGCAATTGACAATATACATCAACAGTTACAAGATCTTGTAAACCTCAAAGTGAGTCTTGGAGATCCACTCAAATTGGAAGTCATAGTTAGAAAAATACTTAGATCACTTCCGAAAAGATTTAGATCAAAGGAAACTGCAATAGAAGAGAGCAAAGACATAGACAAACTAGTAATAGAAGAATTAGTAGGGTCTCTACAAACCTTTGAAATGACACTTAGACCAAGTGCCAAAAAGAAATGAGTAGC
>JAOXJP010268976.1:0-20334 GCA_025762735.1 Platanus orientalis | reverse complement strand
GAACATCTAACACCATTAGCCTATGTTGTGTGGTTAAACTCTCCCTTGGAATAACCTTACAATCCTTACATATTGACATTTTCTAGGCTAATGGTGTTAGATGTTCGTATTAAAAAAATTAAGCACATCATTTAGCACATCTCTAACCTTGGATGTTCTGCACATAAATTCTCGCATGAGTTCCAGGTCAAGTACCAACAAGAACCAGAGATACATGACATCAGCAAGGTATAAATGCAGTTTAGCTTAGGTTTTAACATGCTTTTTTAAAGTTCATGTAATGCTAAGGGTCACAAGATAAAAAAATACATCAATGTATACTCCTTTTACATATCAAATTAATAAAAATATGTTTCTTTTTGGTAATTTAATCTAGTTCACTTTTAATTGCTTAAGTAGTTTTAATCACAAGTTGCTCTCCAAAGTGTAATTAACAATCTCAGATTTTTTAGACAAGAAAATTAGTCCACCACAACGAATAATAAACTATCTGATAGTTTTAGATAGGTATATTGAACATAAATTTTGGCAATGAAATTTGGTATTTTGCATAAACGTTACACTTACTAGAGAATCTACAAGATTTTTATATTATCTTAATAAAGGGAAAGGATCTTCTACACTAAAATTTGTCTGTTCCCTCATGTCCCCACTCCATAGACTGACAGGTTTTTTTTTTTTTTTTTTTGAATTTGGTGCCTCTTTTTAGGTAATTAGATTTTTCATTTGAACACTTTTTTTTATGGTTTTAATCCTATACACCCCTTTTTTTTTTGGCACCTACTTTTCATTTAAGAACTGTTTTCACGGTTTTAACTCTATACACCCCACCCTTTGTGTGTGTGTTGGGGGGTGGAGGGAAGACAAATTGGGTGTAGAATATCCTTTCCCCTTAACGAAGAAAAAGAAAAATTCAATTAGTGTGTTTTTTTGTTGTCAGATTTGGACTTGAGCAGATCCTGAGCTCGGACCTCAGGCTTGTGAATTGAGTTTGAGACCTAGTCTTCGTATGCCAAGCTTGAGCTGAGTTGGACAAAGCTCGACTGAACTCAACTCGTTGACACCCTTAGGAACCTGTGTGTGCTTGCACTTAACGATGAAAAGTTACAACCTAAACCTCCCAATCGATTTCGGATTCCGTTTAAAGACTTGGTAGGAATTAATTTTAGTGAGCTAATGAGGCTGGGACCCACGTTGAATCCCTTGCATGTCAGCCATCAAACAGTGTTCTTCATTATTGAATCGCTTGCCTGATAGGCATAGCAGTGACTGTGACAACTGACAAACGAGTATGAAGCTCAATTCTTTGGTCCTTGATTCCAGGGATAACAAGACACCTCCTATATCCAAAATGAAATTATGTGAAAGGAAGAAGGCAGAAATTCTTGATAGAGAACTGTAATTCTTATGGAACCAAATAAGAGGATTTATCCAGATGATTTCAAAGACCAAATAATCTCAGCCTTTAGTCTGCCATATTCCTTTACCAAAAAACTAAAATAATAATAAATAAAAAGGTGTCCCATATTTCCGTTAACATGTTTTCTCTCTAAATGATCCTTTGCTTGTGTCTGTTTACCATCTCCACTGGCCTCCCCCTTGTCCTCTCCCTCTTCTTGGTTTCTTTTGTTTTGTTTATTTAATAAAGAACAGTAAAGCACCTGCAACTCATACATGGTTTCACGGTCTCTGAGTGCGAGAATGAGTTACTATTACTGTGGAAATAATTTTAAGTTTATTAGCTGCACACTTTGGGGTTAAATATGACTTACTATTCCTTATTTTTAAGTGTGTTTTCTAGCCGTGTGTTGAAATATATTTAATATACATTAATATAACCTCTCTTCCGACCTTAGGGTTTTAGGAAAGACAGTTAATAAAGGTATGAGAGCATTCATTGTCGAGGAGTGCCCTCCCAAGGACGGCATTAGTGAGCACAGAATCCATGCACAATGCGTGTCGGGGGGCTGAGAACACTCATATCAATATTGAAAAGTGACTTGCATTTTTTGGGGCACATGCTTATCACTTTTTAATGCTGATGTGAGTATTCACATGCCTTTAAACATGAAATGTGTACAGATTTTGCAGGCATAGAATCCGGAGTGAGGTAAGAGAGTTACTATATGTAATATATTTCAACACTTCTCCTTCCCACTCTTCATTCTGTGTACGCAACATCCATACACAATTTGCGTTTAAAGGCATGTGAACACTCATATCAGCATTGAAAAGTGATAAGCACGTGTCCCAAAAATTGCAAGTCACTTTTCAATGCTGATATGAGTGTTCTCAGCCCCCATCATGCATTGTGCATGGATTCTGTGCTCACAGAAGCCAAGCCGCCTTGGTTTTTAGGAGAGACGGTTAATTGCTTTATTTAAGACAGTGATCAAGTTTCATCTTACTTAAAAGTCGTACTTTTCTTTTAATGGAGAGAAAAATCAGTTGGGTATACAAGGAATTTTACACTGACTATATTCTTTTTCCTTTCTATACCAAAGCTAGTGTGGGTTCACAGCTTTACATCATAGTCTGAATGGACAGATACCACACCAGTCTTTGTACAAGATGTGACACTCTGACAAAGGCTGAAATAATAAAAACACAGGTAATTATATGCTGTGTATTTACCATAATACCCTCCTTTGATCCATGTGAAATGAGCCAAGCATCCTTTGCTAAGCCACATGTCATACACTGATTGGTAATGGCACTATATCGGTCCATTCAGACTGGTGATGATTCAAACCCTACCATTTGATTTAGGGGTGTTTCTATTTCCACTTCTCCCATTGTTTTCTTCACCCATTTCCTATAGCAAGCATGGGAACTATATATGGAAATTTTTCTTGTTTAATTTTGTCATGGGAAGCTCAGCCCCATTTAGTTTATCATTAGTATTTCATTATCAAACAACACCTCAGCATACATTGTATATTTGTTGGGATAAGGCTTTGTTGAGTTGAGTTGAGTATATTTATTTAATTAATTGACATTAACTCCTGAGACAACCACCCAACTCGTCAAGTTGCATCACATAAATCCTAATCAAGTTACATCACATAAAACGTAGTGAATGAACTGACTTCGATAGTGGCAAATCAAGGGAATGTTTCAAACTTCTTCTTCTTCTTCATTTTTAGGTTCCCTTGCAAATTTTGGAGGATAGTGGTTGATCAGTATTAAGAAGAGATTAAGATAGGAAGGACAGGAGATTATAATTGCCAACGCCACATTGATAGAATGGTCCCAAAATATAGTTGAATGATCCAATGCCATGCGTTCATAATTAACACTTTGCAGCTATGGGTTGGATAGCATGTGGGGAAGAATAGTTGGAAAATGATAGGCAGCTGCCCTGTTTATATTTTTGGGAGTACTCACTGCTTAATGGAGTTCAGAAGACCTATACCTGCCCCCTTTCACTTCCATAGCTTGAGCTAGAGATGTTTGAAGTTCTTAGCAAATGATCTAAATACCCTCAACCATATCAACCCATTAATTTAACAAAAAATGACATTAGATTTTATAATTTCAAGTATCAAAACTAACCATCTCTGCATCTAATGATCCAATCTCTTTGCCAACGATTCAGTGTGCTTTTGTACACCTTAAATCAACTTTAGATATTGGTAATGTTAATCCTTTGATTATTACTTGGGATCTTTTGTAGTGGTATATCCCATAGAGATTATCACGGGTTGACACATGGTGAATGTTTGATTTTGGCACCTTTTTGGGGTGTTTTATTATTTGAATTGAACATTTTTTTATGCTTTGTACCCTAGTGCTGTTCACTTATAGTTTTGGTGGGTCTCAAGGATTTCTTTTATCATTAATATGCCTAATAAGACAATCCTATTTATTTTTATATTTTTTGAAGTGTGTTGGGGGTGGGGGTGGTTGGTTTGGTTAACGTAAAAAAAAATAATAATAATAATAAATAAATAAATAATAATTATGTATGGATGGTTTGGTAATTAGATTTGACGATTCTAATTACCTACCAATAGTGATTTATTGGTAATAAGAAAATTTGTTTATGGATGGTTCTTTTGATTATTTTGTCACTTGATTAAAAAAAGATCCCACTTGAACGATTTTGACGACTTGATTATGGAACCAAATGTCGATCACTTCATGATTTCGTAATTGGTAAGAAATTAAAAAAGAAAAAAAGAAAAAAAAAAAACCTAATGAAAGAAAATTCTTATCCACATGTTTCTAACCATGCATTCATAGGATTAGAGGTGGATCACTGGTTGGATGGTCTAAATCAAGGAAAGATAAAGACATCCTAAACCTATTAATGTTAAAAGTAGCATTAGAGGTGGACATTAGTTGGACAGCATATTAAAGAGAGGTGAGATGATTAGTAAATATATTAATGTCAAAAAAGTAGGTGTAGGTATAGGTCATTTTAAATCTTTTTTATGTTTTGTTTCTTTTTTGGGTAGGGAGTTAATACTCTGTTGATCATTTTCCAAAAGAGTAGATGCTGGGTGGCTGGAGTAATGAAGCTGTATTTAGATTTATGGGATTCCTAAACTAGCAAATGCCCACTCCCAAGCCCAAAAGCCCAAACTCAAGTGGATATATCCTTATAGTAGTGATAGTAATTAAGAAAATAAATAGATCCCTTCAACCCAATATTATGTTGGAATGGATCCACCTCATCCACTTCTTTTTAGGAAAATAGATTAAAAGCCCATTTATTTCCTCATCCATAAAAATAGGCCCATAAAGATACCCTCCCCTTGTTATGCCATCGCACTGATGCCTCTTCCATTATGTTCCTAATGGTTTTCTCGGCTTGAAACTAAGAGATAGTTCATTCTTTAGAGATAAATATAAAGAAAGCTCGCTACCACCTACACATCAAAGGGCTTAAATTGAGGCTCAAAAGCTGCAAATGGTGCACCCTTATTTGTTTAGATAAGGGGTTTTGAAGCCCCCAACTTTCTAATATATCACGATGGTTGGACAGTTTTTTAGGTTGGACAGTTTTATAGGCTATATGCAGTAAATCTCCTCTATCGTATATTTAATAATTTACAGCCATTGGTTAGGATATTTGGCCAAAGTAGATATTAGTATAGATAAAGTATAAAATAAATACATATAAGTATAAAAATAGGTTATTCCGATTAATGTAGATTCATATCAAGTCCAATTAATCATATATATTTAATTGAAGCAAATCCACTTGAATTTGTATTTTTCTTAAGCACATCGGCTCCAGATAAAAATTCAGTTCATTTATGGCCAAACGCGTGCTTATCTTTTGGTGGCCCCCAACCATTAAATGATCTGATCACATGATCTCAACCGTCCAAAATTTGAATCCAACAGTACCAACCTCTACATGGGCGGCTAGGCTTTACTGTGCTCAGCATTGGCAAACGCTTAGGTCAAAGAGTGGCCACATCAGTGTCAGAAGTGATTTACACATGCATCAAAAAAGTGAAAATCACTTTCAACACTGATGTTTTCACCCGCTTCACCATTGGAAGACGTGGGCGGAGGTTAGTGGTCAGCATATAAAATCCTCATTGCTACATGGAACCCACCAAGCTCAATATCTATAACCCAACTGCAAAAGGAGACAACTCTAGCTCACGTTGCTTCTACGGCCATTAACTGCACGTCCCCTTTGCACACTGCTGGTGCCACCTAATGCATGAGCCAACTAGGATGACACCCTCTTCCGTGAATGGATAAAAAATGCTCACCTTACCGAATGCTAATCACTGTTCCGTGTCAGGTGGTGGGCACATCAGTCCCGAAAAGTGAATATTTACCCTCCAAAAAAGTGAAGATCACTTTTCAATGCTGATGTGTCTGTCCTGAGAAGGAGCAGTGATGAGCCTTTGTTAAGGGAAGTGTTCATAAACTGATCCCCTTCTTCCCCATCCTTCCTCCCTCAGTCTCTAGCCTAACTTAGTAATTATAATGATACCTAGAAAAAAAAAAACCAGGGATAGGATCTAATACAACCAAATTTGTTTGTCTGTCCATGTCCCCACACCACAGGCTGACATGTAATAGGTTTTTTTTTCTCTTGAATGGATTTTGATGCTATTTAAAACAAGGCAAAGGCGATCAACTAAAACAAGGCTTCTACAAGCATGTACAAGTGAACTTGTTAGAGCAGCCACGAGAACAAAAACAAGAAAGAAAGCAAACCCAAAGTATAACTTCAGTTTTTGCTTACTGTTATTTCTTTATTTTTTTGCCACGTGACAACTCAAATAAGATGCTTACACATGTTTAAGGAAAGTTTACTTGAGCTGACCTTTGGTCTTGAAAACAAATATTCATTTGAACACTTTTTTATAATGGTTTTAACACCATTATATCTATTTTTATTGCTTTGGATTTGGTGTGACCCTTGATGAATGAAGATGATCTGCTCCACATCAAGGGCAAACACATCAACAGCCAAATACATTTTTTGGCATTGATGTATCAGCCCCTAATGTCGACAGACCTTGTTCATATATTAAGCATAGAGGATTTGGTAGGACAATTTGGACACTGACTAAGGTTGGAATGACAGCAGGGCCCAACCTCAATGCCAAAAAGTGAAAAAACATCCCCAAATCATTTTTTTTGATACTGATGTGCCAGTCCTAATGTCATTCCAACTTTAGTCATTCTCTAAGTTATCATACCTAATCTTGCCTCTATATTAAGGGGTCGTACTAAATCCTCAACGTATTTTTATGGATATTTATTTTTCATTTGAAAATTGATTTTACAGTTTTAACCTTATACACTTATTATTATTATTTTTTTGGTGACACATGGGGATAGACAAATATGGTGAAAGTAGGTTCTTTCCGAAAAATTAACGACAATAGGGTGCTCTCTTATTAGTCTCACACGGGATATGGCCCCACGCAAAAGTGCATGGACCCACACTCCTTGTGAAAAAGGGACACCCTGCTCCCGGCACAGAGGATTAGCACCCCCACCCCTCCCCAAAAAAAAAATATATATATTATTGTTAAGATCTACGAACAGCATCAATCATAAAACACCAGCAGCAAACACTTCCAACGGGCTTGGTACCAAACTGCATAGGGCTTCTCTTCCCATTCCTTACTTCCCCACACTCTCCCTCTCGCGGTCTCGCGGTCTCTCGATCTCGACCTTCACGTCATCGGATCGGAGTTCCCAACCAGAGGGAGAGAGTGGGTTCATCGGGGTTTCAACCCTTTTCTCCTTTACTGGTCAGATTCTCGCCCGAGCTTCGATTGTTTTGAAAAAATGGAGGAAATGAGTTGAATGCTCGATCAGATCGACTGCGAGTGGAAGCGAGGCATTCGCACTTCGATGGGAATGCCCGAACGATGAGCAAACTCGGGGAGGAGGAGGAGCAGGAGTGTTTCTACGAGTCGCTCGATCGTGTTCTCTCTTCGTCGTCTTCGTCTTCCGTCGCTGCTTCCGAGGACGACTCCAATTCCCCGAATTATGCTTCCGACCATCTTCCCGTCCTCAGATTCCCCACCGCTGTTTCCAGGTACGACGTGTGGATTTCCGAACCCTCCTCCATCGAAGATCGACGCAAGCGTCTGCTTCGTGAGATGGGTCTCTGCGCCGACCCTTCTCTTTCCAGGTTGAAATCCACCCTCCTCGCCTGCAACGATCACGTCCACAGCAATGGCAGAGGCCGCACCAGGGAAGGGGAAATTGGGAGATCCGTGTCGGCGGATCGCTTGCACTCAGAACAGCAGCAAGCGAATTCCGGTGATACCTCCAATATCGCCGTCTCTCGATCTAATTCCGACGGTGCCGCTGATTACAACTCCTTCAGCCGCGCGCCTCATGATCACTGTAATTTCTCTACTTCTTCTCCTTCTTATCATTCCATTCATTCGATTCAGTCGGTCGGGGAAAGTATTCCCCTTGTACAAAATCATCTTCACTCTAAATCTCGAAGCAACGGGAGTAATGGATCTCTTACGACTAATGTTGCTTCTCCATATAAACCCCCTTCTGGGAAATTGTCCCGGTTGGTGGAAGAGATTAGAAGCGATCCCACGAGTATAAACCCTAGCCCTAACTCGAATTCATCAGTCCCTGTTGTGCAAAATTCCACTGTTGGTGTCTTTGATGATGACTCGGACTGCAATGGGATCGTCAGGTGCTCTGACCAGGTCTGCACCATTAGGAATCTGGACAACGGCAAGCAGTTTGTCGTGAATGAGCTCAGAGAAGACGGCATGTGGAATAAGGTTAGAGAGATTGGGACTGGCCGGCAGCTCACTATGGAGGAATTTGAGATGTCTGTTGGCCATTCACCAATTGTTCAGGAATTGATGCGGAGGCAGAATGTAGAAGAATTCCATGGTAAGAAAGATGCTCCGGAGTCAAATGGGAATGGCAGTGTTGGAAATGAACCGAGGACAAAGAAGAAAGGGAGCTGGTTCAAGAGCATAAAGAATGTTGCCAGCACTGTGACTGGGCACATGGAGAGGCGGAGCAGTGACGAGAGGGATACCTCATCGGAGAAGGGTGGGAGGAGGTCAAGCTCAGCCACTGATGATAGCCAGGATGTCTCGTTTCATGGACCAGTGAGGATTAGGGTTCGCCAATATGGAAAATCTTTCAAAGAGCTTACGGGTCTGTACAAGAGTCAAGAGATACAAGCCCACAGTGGATCTATCTGGACCATCAAGTTCAGCTTGGATGGTCAGTATCTTGCAAGTGCAGGTGAGGACTGTATCATTCACGTCTGGCAGGTTGTGGAATTAGAGAGGAAGGGTGAATTGTTGTTGGAGAAACCAGAAGATGGGGTTTTAAACCCACACTTTATGGCCAATGGCTCACCTGAACCCACATTGATGTCGTCGAGCATGGACAACCATCTAGAGAAGAGAAGAAGAGCAAAGACATCTAATAACCGGAAATCTATAAAATTGGACCATATCCAGGTGCCGGAGACCGTATTTGGACTTACTGAAAAACCGGTCTACTCTTTTAGAGGACATCTCGATGATGTGCTTGATCTCTCGTGGTCCAAATCTCAGGTTAGCTACCATTCTGCCATGCCGATTTATCATTTTTCTTTGTCTTTCTATCTGTTATTATTGACCACTACAAATTATGACTAATCTGAATTTGTCCTTCCAAAGAAATATGTATTAGTTTACCTTTATTCATCCCCTTTTTCACATGAGCTATTTAACTTGTACAATACATTTTCTGAAATATGGCCATGTGTGCAGACATGTTACACAGATGCTGACACTTTCACTTGACAGAACTTACTATATCATATAACTCTTGTTTTCAACCATTACTTATACACCATTCATATCATTTTTCATATGCTCAGCTAATTTCAGGTACATTCTTTTTATCTAGCATACTTACATGAAGTAAATTATCTTAAAAACTTACCTTGTACTGCATTTCTTTGTATTATTTGACTAGGCATATATAGGAGGAGGTCCCGTAGGCATAGTGTTTGTTGTTTGTCAATGATATAGCTTGGATTGGCAAACCTGGAGAGGGGGTAAATGCTATGTTTGAACTCTGTAGGGATGTTTTAGAATCACAAGGTTCTATGATGAGCTAGTCTAAAATAAAATCTATGTTGACAGTTTTGGTAAAAATAAAAGTGGAAACAATGGAGTAGTTAAGATTGATAACCAAGATATACCCTACAACAACCATTATCATTATCTCGGTTCAATCATCCATAGGGAGGGGGAGTGATGCGGAGAGAAACATCCCATACTCAAATCTGAGATCCTTATATTCTAGAAATATGGGCTTAATATTTTTATATAGAAATAATTTTTAGTTTTGTCATTTTTTATTAATATAGGTTAGTTTCTTGTTAATCAGTTTATGGATTTAAGTTATCTTTTAAAAAACTGAAGATCTATTTCTATCACTTTTCTTTAGGCCTTATTTTGGGACGTTAAAACTACCCATTTGGGTGATTTTGGTGTCATTTGAAAGGCTATTCAATTACCTTTTCAATGAGTCCAAGATCTTGAGAATCTAGTGTAATCTAGGGAAGTTATGATCAAGATCATGAGAATCTGGTCGATTCAATGGCAGAATAAGCCTGGTCATGGTATTTGACAGCCAGATTTTGGTGCATATAATGGTAAGGGATTAGATGTGCGGTTTGTATTTTCTATCTTGCTCCTTGTAATTCTGTTTTCCTTGCTATTCGACCTCCTCAGTCACTTGTACATCCCCTCTGCCTTTCTCCCTTTTCTTCTTTTCATAAATAATTGCTAAAGTCTGAGTGTCGTACCATAGACTTGGGTTCAAAACCTGTCTTCACCTACTAATAAATTAACCACTAATGTTTACCTATCGAAAAAAAAAAGGGATTTGATGTGGCTCCACATGCCTCACAACTCTTGAAGCCTTCAATAGTAGATCAAACTTGATTCAACTTCTCTCTCTCTCTCTCTCTCTCTCCAAGTCCATTTGATCAAAGGGTTGCCTTCAAATTTCAATGACAATAGTTTTCTGTGTTCACTGGAAGAGAAGGGATGGGGTGTTGCAGACCTACCTGGCTAGGGTTTCCTATGGAATAGTTGAATTTGAAGAAACTTTGATTTACAAGTTGATGCAAAACAATGTAGGAGAAGGTTGGACTTTTTAGAAAATAAAGCTAGACACTAAATACCCAAATTTTGGACTAGGGGCAATTCTGTAATTTTGGTAGCATATTGGATAAAATTACCAAAATACTCTTGACACTTGTTTGAAAATTCTGAAAATTTATTTACAAATTCTGCACTACAAGACTCATTCATTCAAAATTTCAGCCAAGTTGGATTTTATTTGATTAGTCAAATCTTAAAAAGCTCAGTCGAGGTATACTTTTCTCTATAGTTGCAGGGAAGCTTGGTACAACGTGAGAAGCTCTCTTCCTAGGAAGCTTGTTTAGGAGGCATGGTGAGGCAAATTCAGGGGCAACGAGTAGAAATGTTTGGAGAATCGACTAGGAAGTGATCGAAGAAACAATATTGTATTTTATTTAATGTAAATCCTATGTTGTTAGCATTGAATAAGATATCATCAATGAGATTTATTGTTAATTTTATTGTTTATATTATTTTATTCCAATTCAATACAAAAGATTCAAATTCAATGGTTTTTGTACAAGGCCTTCTATAGTCTGACTCTAAGATGTAAGTTATCCACAAAAAATCTTATGTATGATAAAATCTTAGGTATGGTTGGCCATACTAATAACAAGTGATTTGTATATTGATTTATATGTCATAATTCTTTGTTATTTCACATAGTATAGCTTTTAGGTTTTTAGTACTTTCATTATTTTTATTCACTTAAGTGTATTATAGTTGAAATTATTGGTTGTAATTTATAGTTATTTACTTTATTATATTTTTTCGCTTCCTAAGGATTTATCAAGCCTTGCTTTCTGATTCTCGCTTTCACATTGATTCCTACTTTCGCTTCTTGCTTTGATAACTATGCTTTTCTCAAAAAAAAAAAAAAAAAAAAAAACCAGAACCATAATTTGAAATTTCTCTAATTAAACCTAGAAAATCAGGGTTTTTTTAAAGGGGCTTTGAGGGCTTTGATAGAGCTATGCTAGATGAACTAAACCCCTCAAAGAATTAGAAGAAATGGGGTCTCCAAGGTTGGGCAATTTAGTGTATGCCTAGAAAATTCTGATATAAAAGTCTGCTAATTTCGGAATAAAGTGCAATAAAACATAACTTAAAAGAAGAGATCAAATGGACTTATATGAATCAAATTAGGGTAATAAAAAGGGAGAAAACCTGATAAGGAGAAAATCAAAATACCTCAATTTGATACCCTGGAATTTGGGATATATTGGATGGCATTAGGAACTCAGCCGAAAGTTAATTTCTTCAGACAAGGTTCTTAGAACAACAGCTGATATTCTTCTTGATATGATGATGTTTGATGCAAGAGAATTAGAAGACGAAGGAATATGATAGTAGGAGTAGAAGAATAAGAGAGATGGAAGAAGAGAAGAAGAGGACATGTGGGAGATAGGGAGGAAGAAGCAAGAGGCATGAGAGAGAGAGAGAGAGAGAGAGAGAGAGAGAGAGAGAGGTTAGAGGAGTGTTGGTCCATGATCACACTTGACAAACAAGCCAATTTTTTTTGTTAAACTTCTTCATTGATTTGTTAAAGGGGTGGGGGTGCTTATTAAATAGGCTTACATCACATAAAATAGAAAGTAAAGAAATAGAAACTTCTAAGATTACTATTCTATATTTACTAAAATAGAAAATACCAACATCCCTAAATCCTAGGACTTTTAATTTTTAACTTGCCTAAAATTTCAAAGTTCTAAAAATCTTCCCAAAGAATGGCTGTTGACCAGCTATAGTTGGGCCCCATTATGTTTAATTTGAAGATGACCAAAGGCCCCACCACTATGGCTGTACAACCAGCACATAAAATTGGGGCCCATGGCTGATGTTGGCAGCCAACAAAATAGGGAAAATCCCCTAGCTGTCATCTTCACTCCCTCTACTAATAAATTATGGGTAATTTATTACTACAAAAACCCCCTTAATAAAATAGAATACAACCCCCTGGCATTATGCCTTATTACAAATCAACCCCTTAACAATTGTTACCCCACATGTCTAGTACCCTTTTGAGTCTTGATCCTGGATTTGGGCCTCCATAAAGGGTACTTCTTGTCCATCCATGCAAGAGCTGCTGCATCACAAGTGCTTTGTCTATGGTAGTGGAAATTGGGCCACTCCATTCAACCAAATATCAGGCAAAGCATTTCTTGCTCTATGCTTCCATGGCTCCTGATCTTGATCTTAGGAAGCATCAAATTTATTTGACAAGGTTGCTTCCACTTTGGAGGAGTTGGAAGAGGATATAACTCAAGAAAGTGGGCAGCCAGCTACAAGCTTTTGGGCAAAGCCTAAGGTGCTGCTCTAAATGTGAGTTTTGGGTTTTCAAAAATTGTAGATACTCAGGTTGAATCTGGTATTAACTATAATTCTCCTGAAAATTAGAACTTGAAATAGAATAGACCAAGTATGATGGAGCCTACAATTGCAGATAGAGGTAACAATAGGAGCACTTTTTGACATGGTGGAATCCTTCATGGTATTCCTAACCAACGGTCTTGCCTTCTACCTAGATTTGGTCAAAATTTTGGTATTCAATGGAAAGTGAGCAAACTGAGCAGGCTCAGACCAGGATAGAACGAAGCTGAGATGTTGGACAGAGAGGGAGAATTAGCGATCACCATTGCAAACCTGTACATGAAAGAGGTTTTTGGTTCTATTCTTAGTTATTTATAGAGTATATTGAAGAGAAAAGGATATCGTCATCATAAAATGCCCTCATCTGCTATAAGGGTAATATTGGGTTTAAAGAAAAGGTCTAAGTCGTGTGATGTGCTTGACTAACGGTCAATGATGAACAGCTAACAGTAAGGGTTTTCTGAAATGAACAGTGCTGGTCAAGTGGGGATTTTGGTATTTCGGAAAGATAGGGGGGAATTGTATATTGTTAGATAATACAGGGGTGTTTTTGTAATTAATTGTTGAGTTGTTTAGTGCAATAGTTGGGTTAAGAGTATAGGGGAGGGACCTGGGAAGTTTTTGCTAATCTCATCAGTAAAGTCTTTGTTGATCTAAATAATGTTCTATATGCACTTGGCACTCTAATAATTTATACTATTGGTGGACATGCTTTCCATTTAATATTAAGAAGTTATTAATTTTGAAAATATCTCTAATTTTATGTTTTAATTCTTAGAACTGCTAATGTATATTTTAAGAATTTGTATCCTATTGGAATCTATATGTAACTAGCAAATCAACCTGTGCGATGCATGGGAATTAGCTTAAGAATAAATCATAAAACTGATAAATGAAGGAAAAAGCACACACACAATTGATAAAAATGTAAAATGACAAAAAAATAAAAACTCAACTAATATAAGACATTAAGATACTATAGAAAATTGAAAAGAAGATATAAATATATAGCTAAAGCTGTAATATATATGAACCATGTATAGGTCTAAATTCATGTAACAGTGAGGACAAATTGCAAGAAGATTTATAAGGATTCAAGTTACAAAAGGATCCATAAAGATTCTCCAATTAAATAAATACAAAGCATGTCTGTAAAAGGAGCATACTGAAATTTGATAGTTTTTCTTCAAATACGCATATTGGGAAACAGATATTCGTAAGCAGACTTTAACTAAAAAAAAGGTAAAAATTCGAAAATCATACTTCAAGTTTTAGATCAACCATAACTATCAAACAACATCAAAATAGAGATCACACTAAGAGGTTCCTAAGATCACGCATGCCATCAACAAATTTATACATGTCAACACAAAAAGAAAAAAGAAGATGAGGGTGATGACAATCCTTTGAAAGACCATAAGATCTGAAGTAAAAATTGCTTGTTTTCTACAACTATTCCCCCTAGACACTGTGGCATTAGTGTTTACACCTACTATTCTCCTTAGGAACCAAAGCTTTTATACAAAAATGCCTCCTCTCATTGTTAGATAGTTAAGCTATTTGTTGATATATATCATTGGGTCAAGTAGTAACAGTAAGTGTCAGCATCTTAATCCCACATCCTTAAGATCTAGCAGAAAGTATACAACATGGATCCCATACTAACGGGCACAAACTCAAAACTCAAAGAAAATAAAAAAGAGATGCTAATTTATAAATAAATAAAAAAAAAGAATCGTAATTTGAAATTTAGCTAGATCTTACTGATCCCATAAATGCTGGTGTATTGAAGCAACCAACACACCCAAGTAAGCTGCATGTAAAAATGACTATTGTGATTTGTGAGATATGTAGAGAGAGAGTTTATTACGGCGGAGCGACCTACTACATCAACCTTTAGGAGGGGGTTTGACTTAATTTTCAATTTAGGCTGGCATTCCCATGGTTAAAAGCTTCCACCAAATTCTTGACAAAGGTCTAACTGACCGAGCGTCACTAGGTGTGGCTTTCATCTCTCAAAGCCCTTTCCACCATCTGAATTGCCCTCTCTTGAATCTCCCTTGGTCGGACCTCTATGACCAAAGTAATCACAGTATCAATCACATCTAGCTGATTGAGTTCCTCAGTGGAGGGAACACTTAAGACTGTAGAAGTATCAAACACAAGGGTAGAAAGTTCCTCTGCGGCTGCAATCTGAACATTTGTGTCTTCATATGTCAGAAGATCTACCGAGGGCTGGATGCAGCTTTTTTTAAGCAAAATTGAATGTCCTCACATTCATCATTGTGTATGGGATACACTGCAAAGACCATAATTGCTCTTCCACTCATGAACATCAAGGAAGAGAAGAACCTATGAGAGGTTAAGGTTCCGAATCCCCAGCCGTAGCCAGTGCTTTCCCCGACTCAGACAAGTACTTCAACTGAAGGGCAGCTCTCTGCTTCACTCTTGGCTACACAGGATAGGCAAGCGGCTCACAGAATATGGTCATGGGCTGATGTTCTCGAACTACCCTATGGACTACCGGATCAAAGTTCCTTGGAAAATGCAGCAACATGCCAAGAATCCCATCAACCATGCTAAATGTGGTCAGGGAGGTCCTTCTGCCTAAGCTACGACACTTCCCTTTGAGAGAGTGACTGTCCAATTGATAAGACCAGGTCCTAAGACTGTTTTAACTCGTCTTCTAATAGGGTGAGGTTAGCAAGAATGCATGCAGCCTCAGATTTCTCTCCATCGGTTCATTGGTTGTCCATTAGCTTAAGTTCATTGAACCATAACATGGCCCTACCTTTCATAGAGTAGTCTTGTAAGCTTAAAAGCGAAAATTTTATGGTCAACTTCTCGGTGTTCAATAAATGGTATAATAGCTGTGATGCTATCACCAGATTTTATGTGTGGCTGCAGACTCTGAAAGATAACAAATTAAAAAGAAAGACCTAAAACTACAGATCAATCAACAAGGAGATAGATGGATCACAAAACCAAAAATCCTTAAAGCAAAGCAAATCCATCAAACACAGTTAGGTATTTCAAACATCAACTCCATCCAAAAACAGAAAAAAAAAAAAAACGATTCTTCAAAACGTGAGCCCAAAATTGAGCTTTCTAGCCGATTCATATTCCAAACCATCTACACCTTCCAATTTCTTCTCTGTCCAAGCTGACATGTCCATTACTAAAACCAACAATGAAACTTTATATTAAAGCCATGAGAGAGAAAAGTAAGGATTTTCCAGTGTCAATTCTTGTCGCTTTTTGCTGCCGGTGCCGGTGCTCTTATACCCATTTTTACTCTCTGATTCTTCAGTTATGGGCTTCGGATCCACAGATCCTGATTGAGGATGCTCCAATGGCGATACAGCTTCAATTGCAGCAGATTGAGAAGAACCCAAATTAGAAGCTCCAGCATTTCTACAGCAATCCCTGAGTTTTTCTCTTAGCTGCAGAAGATATGGAACCATTCCTACCAGAAAGAATGGCAGGACTTTCATCTTCAAACTTCACAGGTCGCAGTCTCATTGATGCCATAGCTGCCAACAGAGTGGTAAAAAAAACCAGAAAAGAGGAGTTGCAGGAAGACTCTAGAAAGGGAAGGATTGGAGAGAAAAAACAGGGGAAAAAAGAAGACGGTACAAAGAGTAAAAGGGAAGTTTTTTAAATATAAAAAAAAAAAAGGGAAAAACAACTGTAGTGACAGACCTGTGCTTTCTTAGATACAAAGGATGAGGAGGCTTCAGGTTCTCTATGTGCTGATGAAAGGGCTTTTCTACCAAGGAGGGTGATTAACGGAGAGAGCGAGACATCCCTGATGATCACCAGAATAAAAATTTCTGACCAGGTCATACAGATTTTGTGGAGCTCAACGTAAGAAGGATAGTAAAACGAAGAGGGTGAAGAAAGGGGAATAGGTGAGGGATACGAAGAGGCAGGAAGATAGAGAGATGCTTTCCCGAGTCTTGTTAAAGCAAATACCAAATGGAAAATTCGAGAAGGGGAATACGTGTCGATCGAAAAAATGGGGGAGGAAAAAATTCGGAAAAAGGAGAAAAAAGAACTGTAGCCAGACCTTTACTTTCTACATATTTATAGATAAAGTCATGGGTTTCTGACGTGAACACCCCCTATGAATTTTGTTATTTTTTAAGAGAGTGCCACACAGATACCCCCACAATACCCCCTGTTTTTTTTCTTCTTTTCTCATTTCAAATTGTATCCATTTTTTAATTCTCTCTCAATTCTTTCCACCTCTTCCTAATTTCTCTCCATTCTCTCTCTTCCCTTAAACCCTAAATTTTATCACCATCCCTACTTCTCTTTCTACTACTATCTCTCCCTTATGTATACATTCTTAAATGTGGAGGGAAAAAAGATAGAAAACATAGATTAGGATTCTATACTCCCCTTTTTATTAATCTCAAACAAACATGTTTCTAATCTTACCTCTCCTTTTTTTTTCTTTAAATAACTTTTACCTTATTTTAGTTAGGGTTTTATATTAGGCTTGTGCCTATCAGCTCAGTTGGGTCAATTTGGGCCATTTCCAGGATTAATCCATGTGTGTGCTAGTCTTTTAAAAAGCTAATAAAGAAGCTTTGGAAGCTTCAACACCAATCTTGAGATGAAAGGAACATCATAGACAATCTTAGTTGCTTCTAAAAACGTTTCAAATTTCTTTTCTCAGGTAAAAACCATTTAGAATTAAAAGTAAATGTTATCACTCAGAGTTTGGACTTTTATCACCAAACATGTTTCTCATGTGCAATTTCTAAGTAAAAGGGTAATGCACGCTTAATTTTTCAGATAAGATGTATGCAGTGTTAGACTCATCAAGTTAAGAGGTAGACTGAGTTAAATGAGTTTTTGTGGAGCAGGGAACTGCTCTGCCAAGAGTATGGCACTATAATTATACCATCAACTTGTTTCATGACACCTAGAAGTTGAGTTGAGCGGAATGGGTAAACCATTTAATCCAAATTGGTAGCCTAGACTTTATTTGGTGTTTAAAAAATTAATCAAAAAGTGGGTTTTATTGCTGTCTAATTATTAATTAAACTATATGGGGTTTTTCATAAAATAAATTCAACTACATGGGTGTGAGAATTTGATGTAGGACAGGCCTGAACACAAATGCAAGGGTAGATGTTTCTCTAAAAGCAACAATCAGAAAGTAAAAAAAACCAGTAAAAGAATTGAATAGATTGGCACCAACACTGGCCACCATGACACTTTTTGGACATATTTTTCTACCATGCTAGGGAGTACGGAATCAACCAAAGTACCAACAATTCAGCTAAAACGTCTGATTTACATCCCATATGTCTAGATCATAGGTACAGGACCATCACTGGGTAAATGACCTTATGTCTAGATCATAGTTACCGGAGTGAGAAGCGAAAATGAGAAGTGGGAGGTGAAAAAGAAGCAAGAAATGATAAAGATGCATCTGGAGAGTGAGTAGGAAGCAATTGGGGAAATGATCGAGAAGTGAGTGAAGTGCAGTTTGGAACTTCAAACCAATTTAAAGAAATATTATGAAATAAAATGGAATTAATAGATGAATAAGTAATTATTAATAAAATGTAAATAACAAAAAGTGTACAATTAAAGTATATCTACAACAATTGATTACTAATAGGAAGTTGATAACAATAAGTTACAATACTTATCTAAAAAAACAATAAGTTACAACCAATAAGTACAATTACAACACAATATAGTGAATAAATTCAGTAAAGTAATAAACAAGTCAAAAACTTATCCTATTGATATGGCCTTTTATGTGTCTCTCCTCAGATGTGTCCCCTTTGTATGAAGGACTGTGAATCCGGAAACCACATCATGACTCATTGCCCTTTTGCCAAATCTATATGGGACCACATTCTTTGCAGGTCTTCATTGAGTTGGACTATGCCTTGTAGTCTTCTTGATCTGCTTAGGCAATGCAACTACTCCTCTTTGTAATGATCAGGGAAAGGAGATTGGATGGGCATCATGCATGACATTTGTTGGGGGATTTGGAAAGAGCGTAATAGAAGAATTTTTGAGGATGTTAAGAAATTGCCTTTTGACCTTGCTGATTCTATCCTTTATGAGGTGGCTTATTGGGTAGTGTCTTCAAAAGCTTTCGAAGGTTTATCCATTAATGATTTCACAAGGGATTGACAAGCATGCATTTTTCTCTTACTCTATTCAATGTTTTCCTTCGTTGAACTTTAAGGCCTTGGGCCTACACTTGTACATCCTCCCCCACCCCCCTTTCCCCCTCTTTTTCCTTCTTTTAATAAATTTTTGTTATTCATCCAAAAAAAAAAAAAAAAATGATTGCTATGTGGGGTTAATTAAGTTTTGTAAGGGTGGGTCAATTTTGTAATAAGGCCTTTTGGCTAAGGGTAGATTAGATTTTTTTTCTTAAAGCAAGAGTATGGTTGTAATAAGGCAAAATAGGCAAGTTATTATGGGATTTTAGGGGCTGGTCGTCCCTAGTGTTTTCTGTCTTTTAGTGGGCAGCAAAGTTTGCACATGGGCCCCACTTTATAGCTGGTCAACAACCCCTTTCTCTCCCTTGTTTTTCGGTATTTTAAATTTTAGAAAGTCTTGTTTTAGAGAGTCCTAGTTTTAGGAAAGACTTGAGTCAGGTCTAGAGTTTTAGAAGTTGCTAATTTTAGTAAGTTTCTTTTATTTTAAGATTTGTAAGCCATTATATAAGGCACACCCTTTCCCCTTAACCAAAGTTCAAAATTTCGATTTTGATGGATATTTCGCCTAGGAAATTTATGGAAATTTCACTAGAATGTTTCGAAATAATGAAAAATTTGTGGAAATTTCGATGTGAATTGCTGTGAAAATTTCAATCTATGTTGAACATGATTACACACTAAGAGTCAAAAAAATATATAAAGCATTTAATTTATGTTCAAGTTAATCATATAAATAAACAAAGGGCTACTGGTCATTTTTTTTATAGATAAATGAAACCGAACATGTCAAATTGTATGATTACTTCACCTAATTCTTCATCTTAAATTAGTCATTTTGTAAACAAACTTTATCTAACAAATTTATGCACATCTAATTTATGCATACATATATGTAATTAGTTTTCAATTATAAAAATATATGTTTTATCTTTTTTAAAAAGAAGTCATTTTAATTATTTTATAAAAAAATTAAGGAATATTGTTTATTTAAAAGGATTTAAGTGGGGTTATTATTTTCCGTATTGAATCAATAAATTGAACATTATAGCAAACAAATAGATTTAAGATAGGTATAGCTCATGCATAACAAATCTTGTCGAAAGTATTGATATCTTGGGTGGCTCCAAATAGGGTTGATATGT
>JAOXJP010268966.1:0-20334 GCA_025762735.1 Platanus orientalis | reverse complement strand
AATAGACTCAAATGGAGTCTTAGATTTAGTCTCT
The DNA here is from genome assembly GCA_025762735.1 of Platanus orientalis. Classification (NCBI taxonomy): domain Eukaryota; kingdom Viridiplantae; phylum Streptophyta; class Magnoliopsida; order Proteales; family Platanaceae; genus Platanus; species Platanus orientalis. The sequence goes on along the minus strand of JAOXJP010268966.1, from coordinate 20,300 downwards.
AGAAGGTAAGTGAAGCAAGAAATTACAAAAAAATAGGATTTTAATGAGTTTTGGTATTTGCGATACGGGTGAGGTGTTCTTGAGAGAAGCGACACGCGTTACCCACTGTATTGCGTGCTTGAGAGTCTTTTATGTTGAAAAAATGTCCAAAATGGACAATGGTTTTTCGTAGTAAAGCCCCTTACCGTCTTATACATGTGTGGTACCGGTACGTATTGCGCAATACGACCAGTATCGTGCGAGATTTTGAATCATACTCGTCTTCCCATTCTAACTCCCCTCTACTGAGATGGATTTCCTCTTGCAAAAAAACTCCTAGCGATCCTATTGCATCAGACACTGTAAAACACATAGCAAAAAATAGAAAACAGCCAATACTGCTCAAAGAAATCGGTTTTTATTTTTTTCACCCTAGGTCGTTTTTCACAAGAAGAAATCCCTCCTTCAAGTAGCATGAAAAGTCATAAGGATGGGTATGGCATATCATGCGCATTACGCTTTGACCAACAATGTAAGGACATTCACGACCCTCAAATCTGTTTTTATGTAAGAATAGAAATAATATGGTTGCGTTTGGCAACCACTTGTAATGTAATCATTTCATTTGAGTTTTCTATGGGATTTGTAACTCTAGTGGAGGGTTTGTAATGAACTCATTCAAATTTATACTCATTTCTAATGGTAGTAATTACATCAGTATAAATTTGACTGAATTCATTACAAACCATCACCTCATGACTACAAATGCCTTAAAAAAACTCAAATGAAATGATTACATTACAGGTGGCTGCCAAACAGGCTATAGGTTAATAAGGGCAATGCAATTTCTCAATTGTCAAATAAAAGAATTTATATAAACAAAATTTAGAAAACCCAAAAAAGGGGAGGAAAAAAAAGATGGCACCACTCCTGAAAATTACCTGTGGAGACCTCAAAAAATAATAATAATAATTTCGAGTGGATTTAATGAAGAAAAAAAAGGATCCACAAGAACCTAAAAATGCTTCTTTTTTAACTTTTTTATTTAAATTAATCGGTTTTTCTTGTTCTGTACTGGTTTGGGCCTCATCGTGGGCTTTGGACGTGGGCCTTACGAGAGATAGACTTCAACGCTGCCGCTTCTGGTACAAAAACAGAGAGGACAGGCTTCAACAACGCTGGCGTCACAGCCCTTGCAGAGGGAAAGATGCCGGCACGGTATCAGCACCACGGATGCCACTCGTTTCCAACACGCTTTGCACATTGGCCCAGACAACATGACTCGTTCCGGGTCAATGTGAGCTGACTCGGCGTCCTCTGCATGACCCTCCCCACCACCACCACTGCAACCTATTCCCTCTTCCCTGTTGGCCTGACCTGCCCCCATCCCAATCATAGCCTGCTGTATCTGCACCTGCAGGGACGCTGCTGTCGCTTCCTGTGCTCTCGCCTTGGCTTCCCAAACGTGGGCCTCCGCTCTGAGTTGCGCCACTCGCTCTTCCAACTCGGCGTTCCGATGTAGTGCTTTCTCTACTTCGGCGACTTTGACTCTGAGTCTCTTTGAGGCGGATTCTTCTGCTGCACACAGTAGTGCTTGATAATGTCTTTTTCGTCTCTCTGCTAATGTGCGTCTTAACTGTTCCTCCTGTACAACGGCCCACCATTATTTTGAGTTCGATTGAGAGAAGACTGTTGTTCAGATAACATTTGAATAAAGGAGAAATTAGTACCTGAGCTTGAAGGAATTGTTCCATTTCGTCTCTCTGTTGTTTCATTTCGATGGCGAGATCTTCTGATAGGAAGGATGAGAGAGTATAGGAGGGAGGAACCACACTCTGTTTGTGTTGTGGATGTTTTTGTTGTTGTTGTTGTTGTTGTTGTTGTTGTTGTTGTTGTTGTTCTCCGAAAGCTAATTGAAGGCCCGTAGAGACGACGTTGGGTTGTTGGTTATGGAGTTGAGCAAAGTTTACAAGCGTTGGTGGAGAAGGCTGAGATTGCATAGAGAATAAATTGCCTATTGCAGAGAAAACCAATACTTAGAATCATGCCCATCCAAATTCAGACCCTCGCTTCAAATCCAGCAAAAACAGGAAAAACTATAAGAGCCATCTCACCTCCATTGCTGAAAATCATTTGGGATTGATCAAGAAACCCAGCCAGTTGCGGTTGCAAAGAATAATCGCTCCCAAACATGTTCTTCTGATCCTGCCCGTTTCTGCAAACAACCCATTAAAAAAAAATTGATGAATACAACCCATTAAAAATGAAACGAAGCTTGAGAAAGAGAAGAAAATATAATAGGGAGGAGAGAAAGAGAGATGCCAAACCTGTTTAGGAGTAAAACATTGGATGGGTATTGAGCTTGGACGGCCATTGTAGATAATGAAGAACGAAAATAAAGACAGAGAGGTATATATTAAAGATGGGAAAGGTGGGAGTCAGAAGGGAATAGGGAGCTATGTGGGGGCGGGTTAATTAACGTGCACGCACCAGGAGCATGAGAGAAAGAAATGCCCCGAACAAAGGCGTACTCTTCAATGAAGAAGAAATCAGACACAGAAGGAATCGAAAATAGTAATGGAATTTATATCTGAAAAAGCGGAATCTCCTCTCCTCCCCACTTTGTTTTTACCAACTTTCCCTTCTTTGCCTGCCTTGTTTTGCTTGCTTTCTTTCTTATCTCTCTCACCCACACATTGAGAAGAAAGAGAGAGATGCGATCGCTACGAATCAGTCCAAGAGACACACCTTATTCTTCTCCCCTTCCTTCGCTTCGTCCTCTCTCGCGTGGTTGGCTTTCTCTTCTTTCCTATTTTCCACCCTCTTTTTTTAAGATTTTATATATATATATATAAGGAGTTCTGTCATATGTGGGCTTGCTAATCTCTTAATTAATTTTGTAATGCTAATTAGATAGAAAAATATGGAGAGAGATAGAGAGAGGTGTATTACTCTTATAGTTGTTGATGTTGTTGGGCGTTCAAGGTCTATTATAAGGACAAAAACAATTTTTTTTCTTTTTTCCTTTTCCATCGTATTTAAGAATTATATAGATCTCTGAAAAATCTCCATTAATATATTTACTTGGTTTTGAAGATTCAGACTTTCAACAGCTCCCTCCTTCCTTTTTCCTTTTTCATTTCTTATCTTAGAAAATAGAGAAGAGAGGAGATTAGTTCATCTCTGACCTAATTGTTTGGTTGTTAGTGTTTCTATTTTCCCTTCTCCCAAGGGATTTCCTATAAAAATTCCCAAAACAAGACCGTGTCAAATGACTAATGTAACCTCACCCTTTATTCAAGGGCATAGGTGGAGGGAGAAATTTCCAATTATCAACTGATTTTGTTATAACAACACTTTCTTCTAATTACCAAAATGTCATTACAATCCCTCTCATATGTATCAATAGGGCTAGGGGAATTCTTGGCCCAACCCATTTACCCGGAAACTGGTTTTTTTCTAATTTACTAGGTCGAACTCGTTTTGAAATGGATTCAAATCCGAATTGGGTATTTCTTTTCTGACCCTATTCCATCTATAAAGAATCAGTGATTCGCAAACAACCCTGAGTTTCGATTGATTAGTCTCGTCCCTAAAATTTGGGTTGGTCATTTTCCAAAGTGACCTATTGCCATCCCTTTGTGACTCTTCAATGGCAATTTTTCTTGATTAATAAAGCAACCCAGGGCTAGAGAACTTTACTTGATGGTTTTAGAGAACTTTACTTGATAGTTTGGGCACTTCAGAATTAGTGCAAAGGGTTCATCCCTCCATTTTGTGCCTAAGCTTTTTGAGGATCTTGTTGGGTATTTTGTTTAAAAAGATTATTTTCATTAAAAACCACAAGGAAAAGGGTCCACATTTTATTTAGGGCTGTTCTAGATAAGTTTTGCCTAAGAAAGGGCACAAAAATGTATTATATATATTATACACGATTACAAGTACTTCTGGTCAATTCATAAAAGTTAAGTTAAAGCTAAGCTGGTATTGGTAATCTTCACTACAACCAAGAAGGATTTTATTTTAGTTGAGGTGACAAAGAAAGAGAGAAGCTACCAAAAAGAGGAAGAAATAAATCAAGAAAGAAAAAAGATCTTAGGGGGAGTACTTGGAATGGCATCAAGCTATTTTCTTTGCTCAGGACCCACCAGGACGGCCCCTCTTATTGATCTATCATAGCCCAACCCTGCACAGCAACAAGTCATCGTTTGACAGTGATTCTCTCTCTCTCTCTCTCTCTCTCTCTCTCTCTCTCTCTCTCTCTCTCTCTCTCTCATAAGAATGTTTAAATAGTTAAGTGGTAATCAAATTTGTCCTATTTACATAACACAGATCACAAACAGAGTGCCTTTAGCTAATCTTTGTGCTCCCCTTGGATGGCTTTGACTGTACTCTTGGTTTTCCCAAACTAGACCTTGAAGTTAATTAAATTGTACTTGAGGGTGTAGGTTGTGAAACAAAGTCATGGACCTTGGTGAATTACAAAGTATATAGGTAGTAAGGAACAATTAAAATAACTTAGTCCAACTTCTGGCTCGGATTACTCTAATCAGTATCCAGTCATCCAAGGCATCCTTGGGTTTTTCAATTAGTAGCAAGTGATGTCTATTCTTCAGGATTAGCTGATTTTTCTTTTTATATCTATGCAAATAGTGCAAAATAAAGTACTGAGCTATCATCTTCCCCTTCATCATTGTAGCCTCTAAGCTTTATCTCATTTATTTGAGTCAGCTGCATGAATTCTACTTTTCTCTTCCACTCTGTCTAGGGTTATTTCTAAATCAAAAATATAAAGCAAAAGGAGTGGAAAATCATTGGGTTTTTCAACTACTCGGTCCAGTTTTTTGAAGTTATTCATCCCAAGTCTTCATTGATTAGAAAAAACTTGAAAAGTAATTTTTGGGCTACTTATCTAATTTTTCTTATTTGATATGAGAAAGGGCTATTAATTAGGTATTGAAGAATTTATAAGCTCTTCTGTATTTTTATTTAGGGCCCTGAGGTTTTAATGGGTTGAATTTGTACCCTACCAATACCAACCATCATTTCAAAAAAGTCTCGTGAAGTAAGGCGCATTTCATTGGGTTGTAGACCCACTTTACTGGGCATTTCTTTAATTCTAATCCACCCATTTTCCATGCATTTCATTGACACTTAAAAAGCCTTTTATTATATGGGGTTCATTTTTCTTTATACCTTTTTTATTTTTGTTTCTTTAGAAGATGGCACCATCCTCACTCCTCAGCTCCGCCACTCCTCTACAGGCTACCCACTACCTGCAGTTTTCCTCATTAAAAGCAGTAGCAACCAAGTTTTAAACTTTACTTCTTTTTTCTTTACCCTCTTCTGGTAGGTAGTAACATATTAGCTTTCATGAACATAACATGAGTTAAGAAACACTTGTTGGTAAACAATTTCATGGTTTTATTCCCTTAAAAAACACTAGCACATGCCTCGCTTGCCTTACAGATTCCCCCCCAACCCCAAAAGGAAATATCATATAATACAGGCTACTGTATGTGTACCATGTAAGTATAAGGTATCACTACACCTGAACTTTCTTATATATAGATGGTTCAACCATGTTAAGAGAAACACATGACTAGAGAGATTGGGTGACTCTGATCGCATCGAGCGGACAATTGTCAAATTGGCACGATGAATCAGATTGATTTAGACACTTACTTGGTCTTGGCTGATCAGCCCAAGTGCCCCATAACATGGTTCAGATGCTTTCTCTCATTTGGTCATGACAGGACAAATCAAGTTTGATTGGGCAAAACTGATTGGATTGGTAACCTGACCAGTTTTTGTTGAGCCAGCTAGGTCAGGTTAATTTAGGTCAGGTTAATTGACCCAGCTGACTGAAGTAGAACCACACCACACACGTAACTCAAAATCTTGTTAAAGGTACTCATGGCAGCATTGGATCAACTAAGCTCGACCAGCTGGTTAACCTGATTGACCCTACCCATTCTCTTTTCTAGTTCAAGGCCGAGGCTGGTTCTTAAAACCATGGTTGAAACAAAAAAAAAAAATTGGAAATTAATCTTTAATTTACCCTAAGGTGTACATAAGTATGCATTAAACTTCACTAATATTTATTCACCAAAAAATTTTAATTAATATTTGTTATATCATGGATAATGGAACCCCCCCCCCCCACACACACACACACCTCTCAAAATAAAATTCAAAAAAATTGTTAACAAACTTTCATAAACTAAGTAATTTTGAAACTAGAAAACAGTAGCAATATGAATCAAAATTTATGGGTTCTGCGTATCGACACAGTGCATAGGAATTAAAAATGTAAATTTTGGAAATTTAAAATATAAATATATTGAATGTATTTGAAATAATGGAGCTTGGGTAAGTAAGGATTTATTTATGATATTGTCAGCAGATGGAAAGGTGGCATGACTTATGAGCTAGTACATGGGTTGTTTCTCATAATGCCACCACTGTCACAAGAAGTTGCATAAAGACTCATGGGGTAGGGTCTTCAAGAACTAGATTTGAGAATTTATAGACACAACATAAAGAGTGGGGTTTTCTGTGTCTTATTTCAAAGAATTAAAACTATCTGCCACCCTTTATTCATTGTTGTCACACCTTTGGAACCATTAGGGGCCCATTGCCATATACGTTTCTGCCTCTAACATACTATCCTGTGTAAAACATTAGTACCTTAAGTCAGGACAAGTGTATCCACAATGGTCGAGATGGAATGATTGTTGACTGATATCATGGAACCCCTACATTGGATCCCATCTAAAAGAACCCTAGGAACCATCTGATCCTTCGCATTCTTTTCGATAATTATCTTTTTTTATTTTTTTTTAGCCTCACTTCCAGAAAATGTGGGATATATGGGTTTGAAGTTTATACAACTGGTGGAGCCTAATCTGGTAACAAAACTTTAAAAAAAATGGAAACAGGGGTCACCTAATCCAGTGGATTAAAACCTGGAAACTACAAGATTAAGTTAGTATTGGGCCTATCACATTTGTCTTTATGCTTGCAATTTTTGTGCAGTTTTATCAATACATACTATATAGATGCTGTCATTAAGTTGAAACAGATGGTACAAAAATACATACTTTAGTGGGTGTTGAAAATTCTTCTCTTTTTCTTTAAGAATTTTAGTTATAATGTAATAGGTAGTTGGGATAAGAGAAGAAATAGGTTGATTAAATATGAATCATTAAATCAAACAATGTGGTGGGTATCCAATTACATGACATAACCGACAGCAACTAGTAAGGTTTGGGTCCTTGTTTTGGATACAACCGATAATTGCTTCAAGCTTGGGTCCATACATTTATATCTGATATGGAATCAAGGTCTCTTTTTTTTTTTTTTTTTCATTTATTTGGTTTGTTTGTCTATTATTATTATGATGATGAATTGAAGTTTTTTTTTCTTTTATGGAATTCAAGTTTTTATGGTTTTTTCTAATTCTAGGCATTTTGAGTGGTCTAATACCAGTTATTTGGGAGGTCAGGTATGGAAGCAGAAGGTCATGGTATGGCTGTGCTTGGACCCTACCCATTGAATTACGAAGGAGTGTCTGAAAAAGTAAATGAAAACCATTACAGTGAGTCATTATTGGAGCTCTGAAATCCCACAGTTTACACCATTCAGAAACGCGTATAAAGAAAGCGATATGGGTGTCTCCAGAACCCCATCCCGTCAGTAGTAACCTCAGTATTGCAACCCTACGTTTAACCACTAGAGCACAAGGCACGACCCATGACTGACTCTGTGTGTGTGTGTGTGTGGCAGGGAGAGGGAAAGAACGTGCCAACACTAAAGAAATGGGAGAAGTTGGGGGATCATCAAATTCATCTGTTCTATCTGTATGTTGTCGTCTAGCCAATCAAACAGGAGAATATTGTCTCTACTACAATTACATGCACACTCACAACCCACAACCCCACTTGGTGTCATCACCACCTCCTACCCTCCCCAACCCCCCAGCTTTACCACCAACTAACCCTTCATTCATTTCTTTTTCTTTTTTCTTTTTTTTTTTGTCACCATAATTTCAACCTAACAAATATACATAAACTCACTCTCTCTCTCTCTCTCTCTCTCTCTCTCTCTCTCTCTCTCATGGGACCAGCTAGCTAATGAGGAGGGAGGTGGGGAATCCATCTATGGTTGTTTCCCTCTATTGACTGTTTCTTGGCACCATATCTACTTGATGCAAACAAGAGAAGCGTTCTCCTTTTCAAATGGTTCTAGGAGAATATAATAATTACTAGCAGCTTTCCTTTTTTCTTAAAAATTTTCCTCTTCCCTTCATCTCTTACCCCATGAGAGAGAGAGAGAGAGAGAGTCTTGGTTGTGAGAGAGAAAAAGATGTTTATGGAAATCCACCAATAAAAGGCCATATATCGATATAAAAGGGTCAAGTAATTGTCATGGGGTCGTGGTTGGAAGTTACAGAAATTAATTAAAATTATGTACGTAGGAAAGAAACAAGGCAGGCAACATCTGTGACCATATCCCCCACCTTCTCGACTTCTTTCTTCTCTCTTTTTTCCCCTTCTGTTTAATTAAAATTATTTTGTACGTATGAAAGAAACAAGGCAAGCAACATCTGTGTCCATATCCCCCATTTTTAGCTTCTTCCTTTTTTCTCCTTCTTTCTTTTCCTCCCTCTCTATCAGAATTATAAGAGTGATGATATTCACCTGTCATTTTCCTATAAATTGGAGCCAGGAGTGGTGATTCAGTGCTAGAGTTGTCTAGGAGTCAATTATTGGCCATAACCACCAGCATCACCACATTTGTCCGATGCCGATAAGGTCGTGGACCCACCAATTATTACAAGGTTCTGGGCCAAAACTTTGCATAATCTCATGGTTATCAATTCAATGAGGGAGCCTCACATGAGGTGTGCTTTTTAACTGCTGAATTGGTGTTGAGTATGGATGTTAAGTGGATTCCAAACAAGTTATTAGGGTACCCTTTTTAATCAAAACCCTAATCTAACAGGATCCAATGGTAATTTTTTTTTTTTTTTTTGATAAAAAAGGTGATTACACATGATTGCCACAGAACACATAGCACCCATGTTATCTAAATACTTGAAATGCATGTAGTTTAAGAATCACATCAATTAGATAATCCTAACAATGTAGCCAGTTCTTTTGAGGGTCCATTATCATTATTTTTGACTGTTCAAAGTGGGCCATTGGCTATCTGGGTGTGTGTGTCATTTATTGTGCGGATAGTGCACATCACACACTTAGCCTCATTGTAGCATGGCCAGCTCTACCTTCCACGTTTTCACTCTTTCAAGTTGTGTGATTTGAGGCCTCAATTCCCACAGTTACACTTGCTTTTTCAGGTGGGCAGTACGCAGGAGAGAACATCAGCACCTTAATAAATGTTTTTTTGTTAAGATTCCAAGAGGAGCCGTGTAAAAATGGTCTCTCTCTCTCTCACACACACACAGTAGTCACTGTCTTACATGACTGTTATTTGGGTGTTTGCTTAGAGAAATGAGACGCATTAATAGCGTTCACGCCTCCACACACACCACTGACCCACACACGATAGAAACAATGGCTTTTTTTGTTCAGGGTCTACAAAAGTTGCAAACAAAACCACCAATAATCACGTAGACCAGTAAAAATCTTAGCATCTATTCTATGATTCTTCTTTTTTATCTTTTCTTTTCCACTGTCTCAGGAAGGTGCGTGTGGAGAGAGAGAAAGAGAGAGAGAGAGAGAGATTTTGGTGGTGGTGGGAAGGGAAGAAATTGAAAACTACTAATCTTTTTTTCTTGATGGAATACCTGGTGAAATCACTATCTTCTATATTTCTCTCTTTTTTTTTTTTTTTATTCTTTTCTATTTGTCCGTTTTGGATCTCTTGTTTGGATTGATTTCTTATAAGGGTCTTGGTTTCATCAATTTATCTAAGTCACTTTCAGATAGGTAAGTGTGATATGTTTGGTTTAAGTCATTTTCTATAATAAAAAAAAAAAAAATCAGTGTCTTAAGCATATATATATATATATAGATGTTGGTTAGATTAATCAAATATACCCTCCACCTTAAATACCTATAACAAAGGCTAGGTATTTGAGAATTTCATGATAAACAAAAGCCTTCTTTTACTTTTCTTTTTCTTCTATCCATCTTTTTAATTGTCGTGGAGAATGAAGAAAAAAAAGGAAGGACAAACTACTATTTCTTTTCCATCTATATTACTTGAAAAATGGTCCATATGCATCATGGTCCTTATCTAGAACCCACCATGTCTCATGAACTCAACAACCCTATTAATTGTAAAACTGCAACAGGAGATAAAGGAATGGATAGAAACCCAATTTCCATTGAAATCATCCATGGTCTCAAAACTTACAAGAAAAATACCTTCAAACGGGCATGCAATGTATCAAACACATTATTTAATGGTCCCACCTAAGAGATTTATTTGGGAATGGATCGTCTGTTGGTGAATCAGCAGGAACTTTCTGCTGATTTAACCACCCAGAGACACCTATCCGATTTGTTTTTGGAAAATCGCTACCAATATTTTTCATACTTTTTCTTATAAATACGTGTCACAGTGTGGTTTAACTCAGCAGGAAGTTCTTGCTAATTCACACTTTTATCCTGGCCATCTAATCTTTCACTAACTTTTGTATTGTATAAAATAAGTATTGCAAATGGATGAAGAAAATCAGTCTGTTGATCAAATGGTCAAGATCATCCCTCAGATCAACTTTCTCTAAGTGGGTATGTTTGCAACTCAATCTTATCAACAAATAAAGTCAATATTACTGTTTCAATTCAAAAAAACCGTTCCCTAGATATCAGTCTCGTGTGACATTTTTTTTTTTTGGGTCAATATCTCATGTGACATTTACACTGTAAAGCATCCTTCTTTTTCATTGTCACAGATATGCCATGGATAATGGGAAAGGGAGATACCTAATTTCTATTATTTGTACAAAACAATACCAAATGTAGTATCTTTAAAGGGGGTTCCCTAGGTATCATAGCCACACTTAATATGTGAATGGTAAACAGCAATCAAACCGTCGTGTAAAGGGAAAGCCCCCTAAATATTCATCTATCATACACCCACTATGACCAAGACTGAAGAGTCTTCCAATAAAAGAAGATTCATTGAGAATTGAATACAAAGGAGGGGAGATATAAACCTCTCAGAGAGAGAAAGAGATTTTTCCTTAGCTTTGTAGGTAGCTTGAGCATGGAGGGTTGGGTCAATTCAACCCCCCTGGCCACTTCTCCACCCCAACCAACATTATAAAGAAGGCTATCAAAGTCTCTCTTAGTACCATGCGGAAGCAATGGTGTCAGGATTCCTTTCCTTTGCCTCCACGTTGCCTTGCCTCTTGGCCTCTCTTGATGCTATCATGCTATACGCATCTACATGTCCTGCAACTAAGTTCACCTCCTTAACCTATAGGTTTTTTTTTTTTTTAAAGTGCAAGAATGTGTATGTGAGTGCGTGAGAGGGACGGTGGTTTTCTTTGGATAGATATTTTCTACATGGGTACTTATTAAATGGGTTCTCAAGTTTCAACTTTCTTAGGTTAAGTTTCTTTTTTCCTCAACCTCCCTTCACATGCAGCTCTCTTTTGCCATCCTTTGAATTGTGAACAAAACATGTTCCTTGGCAGAGGTTTTCCTTTGGCCCTCTGTGTTCCCACTGTCTCTTCACAGTCCTCAAGTTTTAATATCATCTTACAATTCACACTTCATTGGATTTACCCACCTTACCTCTCCCATCTCACTTCCATTATAAAGGCAAAAGAAATGGCCATGTTCACTTGAGAGTATCTAGGACCCACAAATACAGATACCATCTCCAAAATCAAAAAATATCAACTTAGGTTATATGTAACATTGCATGTGCCGTACACGTGACTTCTGCACACATGTATCACATGTATCAGTACATCTATGGTACATATCAATCGTTATTCCTCTCTCTCCCTAAAACTCTAAAACATAATTATTAGTTTTATTATGATGGATTAGACCTTGTTTAGTCCGTGGTCATGTCCCCATCAAGAAAAAATAAAAGGTGGGTTTCTCTTTGTTGTAAAGCTAGAGTGGAAGGTGACTATTTTTTCTCTTTAGTTTTAATGGTGGTTTGGGAGTAACGAAAAAAGCTCAACAAGTTTCTCTCTAGTTGGGTTAGGTCAGGTTCTCTCTCTCTCTCTCTAGATAGTAAGTCTTCTTTGGTTGGGCATATATATTATTGGCTTTAGAAAATGCCGACAGCACTAGCTGATTGCATGTTCCTCCAAGGATACGCATATCTCTATGTGCACTCTCAATCCCCAAAGGTCCTTTGTATTTTGCCAAACAGCTTACCACTGCCATTTGATTCCCTTATCTATTCCTTCTTTTATCTCATGGGGAAGGCAGAGGCCCTCATGGGGTTAATGTTTGAAAATCTAGGAAAAGTTAAAACTCAGTCTCTAATCCACCTATTATTAACTTTTAAATAATCATCCAAGGATAACCAGTTCTTTAAAAAAAAATAATAATATGGATATGCATCAAGAATTGGGATTCACATTGATCACAATTATATTATATATTAACATAATAATAATAAGGTGATATCAGGGGATCGAGCCTCATGCCACATTGGTTAGGACGTAAGGCTTGCAGCAGGCTGATGAAATTGGGTGCTTGAATGATTCCCCTAGAAACCGTCTAAAACACGAAGGTACCGCGTAATCTGGATGGAGGATTCAACTGCTTTTCTTGACCCAATTCCATAATCTTATTCATGTCGTGCCGACAAAGTATTAATCATCCCAAATTTCATGAGATTAGGATAAGTTTTTCTAGTTTTATATCTGGGTCATGGTTTAGAAGGGACAAATTGTAGGTGTGAAGGGTTATAAACCCTAGTAGGGTCCATGTAAGGAACCAAAGATTGGTTTTATTTCACTATCTCCACCAGGAAGAATCCGGAATTGCCCTCATGAGAACTCTAAACAAGCCAATTATGTAATATTAAGTCATTGTGATGTTTTATATTGATGAAGGCCACTTTAGGAGCTTTGGCTCAACTATCATGTTGGAGGGCCCAAGGGGTCCAAACTCCAAACCATATACCCTGTGGTGCTTGACAAACCAATGACCCTTGTGAAACTTTTACAAGGATAGCTCAACCACCACCCAATGGCATTAGAATGGCATATATTCACTCTAGCTTTGGTTTCTCTATCAGCACTTGGGGAGAGTTACGGAGAAACATGATTCTTCAATACACCGACACTTGGGAGACTTTTCAGATTGAATAGCAACTTTAAGATAGTACAGAAATCTCAGTTTGCATATGAAAACTTGAAAAGAAATAACCAAATAGCTATAGAAGATGAGGCGTGCTTCCCCATCTAAAATGCTAGTTGTTTCCCTAATTGTTAATTGGGAGATGAATAATTATGTGTCAACTTTTAATGGGTAGGAGGGCACCATTAACTTGCGAGTTTCTCAACTTTATTTAAACCTTATCCTTTACATGACTATCCATTATCTTTTAACTTGAATCAAGAAGGGCTGTAAACGAAAGTTTCATAAAGCATGTGAGAATCCTAGAAGAGTGCGCTTCAATACTCCACATAGAGGCCAAAGGCCCAACAGGGATACATATGGAGCTTTTTTTTGGGTGGGTGAGAGGGAGGAAAGCAGGTAAGCTGTTAGTGGGTTGTTTTATCAACTTAGCAGGCTGGCATCTTCATAGAGGAATGCTGTTCTTGTACTTGATTTGATTTACTGATTAATTAAGAATATCTTTTATAATTAGTCTTCTCCTTAATCAATCAGAACAACTAGAAGGAATCATGACTAAGATCAAGATTTTCTTTTCAAAACACCAATTCAGAACTTGAGGTGGTTGATCAATTAGCCCTTTGAAAAGTGGGAGAATGTCAAGAAGAACCAAGGCCATAGGATTGGAGTATTGACAACCATGTTAAGGAGGAGAGTGGCCTAGAGATAGAACCACCAAGAAAGGCGTTCAATTAGGAGTAGGAAGAGAATAAAGCAACAAAGCACTAACCATGAAGGCACCCACAAAATCAAAATGGTTTAAAGGGGCTTTAGAAAATAATCAGAAAGATGGGAATTCCCTTGTCATAATGGTATGTGACTTTAAACCCATTTAGGATTATTTTAAGGGGGCTCCACCAGTCCATCTGAACTAAAATGACTTTGATTGAAAGAGAGCTTTACTATGCATAAATTACCTAAAATAAGACTAGGAAAAGTGATATTGAATTTAAGAAAGCTCAATGAAGGTATGATATCACTTGAAAATCACATATTCCATGATGGGGTTTCTTGAAAGATTGGAGAACACAAGAAATTGGCAGCAAATAATAGAATACATAGGCTATTTGGATGTCTTCTTCTTTCGGTTGACCCAAAGAGCCTGCACCCCCCCCCCTCTCTCTCTCTCTCTCCCCCACCTTTAAATTGTCCTTTGAAAGTCAAGCTAGGAAAATTCAAGAATATTGTTTTGGGTATTAGACCCCACATGTTCAAGTCTCTCAGACTTGAGTCATTTTTTCTTTCTTGATTAATGATAATTTCCTTTAATTTTCCTTTACAATGGGCAAGCTATGACCGAATCACACGTTAGAATTCTTCCATTAGAAAAATCTAACAAATGCAGTACCAGCCTACATTCCTTACGAGGACAACCCTAAGTTTTTTGGGGTTTCCCTGATTCAGGATGGATGCTGGTACCACATAGTGAAGGGAAGGGTGATCCACTTCATATTACTCTTTCTACTAAGAATTGTTGGAATTTGCTCAGCACCTAAAGCGGCTGTAAGCGCAAAATTGGATCTACCTCTCATGCCTACCTTCCACAAATTTCACACAATTATTTGCTCCGGTATCAAAGATCACAAGGACAAGATCCATCATTTTCAGAGGAGACGTAACTCTTAGTCTTGTGACCTCTGAGGAAGGGTTAACATAAACACTAAAGATAATGATCATTTAATCTAAATATGTACAACAGATTATTGAAGGTCACAAGGACAACATCCATAATTTTCACAAAGGGTACATTAAACTCGTGTGACCCGAGTAAAAGTTAACAAAAACACTTTAGGTAATGGTCATCCAATAAAATTAGCAACTCCTTATTTTTACTGAAATGGCACTTAGATGATCTTATACAAGGGACTCCTAAACCAGTGCTGCTTCTCTTGCAAACAGAGATTTTTACAAAACAATACATTTAGTTCATAACATAACCGCACAGCTACTGGGGAACCCATGGCCTTTAATGCTGTCAAAACCTTCGATCCTCTGATAGCCTAATCAAAGCTCAAACACAACCTTTGCTTAGTCATACATATCCAGGCTTCGAAAATTGCCAGATTCCAGATACAGGGAGCAGCTGTGTCTGTCAAACTTCCAGGTTGTTAACTTAGATCCCACCTCAATATCAAAGATCTTTTACTTGATCAAAGGAAGAAAAATGCATGCCGATACCATGGAGAGTTTCTTGATTAGTTTCAATTGTTTTATAGAGTCTGTGTAAAGTGTAATCTGATTCATGTCTGGGTACGTAAAAATCATTGTCAGTCCTCCTTGGAGATATCTCAACATCCTTATCTTGCACAGGACTGGCTTTATCATGCTGATTAAACAACAGGGACTTCATCTCTGAGCATGATTTTCATATCCTCCTCAGTCCTCATTTTGAGTTTTATTCAATTTATCAATAAGATCACCAACTATTAAACCCTCTATGACCACCAATTTTTGTTCTCTTTGGCCTTTTAAGCTCCTTCTGGTCATCAGCATTGGCAAGCCCCATCATCAACGCACTCCCAGTTCTGCACCTTCCTCAATCCCCCATCAATTAGTACAAGTATTCTCTGTTTGAAGCCATATATTATCCATGGCTTAGAACTTAGCCTCGTTTTCACCCCTGGTGTCATTCTCCATCAGTTGTTTTCCCCAGAAGTCAAGATAGAGCCCAATGCAGGCAACACACTGCAGTGTGCCCTTCCAGTGAAGAATTTACAAAAAATGCTTCCTCCAGTAAAAAGCTTCATTTTCAGCTTCAGTGTTTCTTTCCTTGTACTCCCTTTACTTGAAAAAACCTCCATTGATTTATAGCTGCAGCATCCTGGTATGGAATTCCCAGAAAAAAAAATGTCATTCTGTTACTGCATGAAAATATGTAAGGTTCAGAAGCAACATTTTTTAGCAGGCTCAAGATGCTCACCTTTCTGGTCAGTGGCCTCCTAGCACGGGGCAGAACCTGGGTACCATTGCATTACGCAAAGTTGTTGGATAGTTGCCGAAGCGAAGAGGCCCTCAGCAGAGCCCTGAAACCAAGTCCCAGAACTGAAAATACAACCAAGGCTCAAACCAGGACACAACTTAGAACCACCCACCTAGATGACTCTGTGAACCAACTTGCTCATTCAGTGATGGTCTCAACAGAGTGAAACAAATTAATACAACAACAACAACAAACAGCCTTATCCCAACTATTTGGGGTCGGCCACACAAATCCTGTTCCGCCATTCCGCTCTGTTTAGGGCCATATCTGCTGAGTGAAACAAATTAATAGAAAAGCGAAAATTAAAAAGAAAAAGAAAAAAAAAACTATTTGAAAGTTAAGTGAAACAATTAGTCTGAAAATTGTGGGAGATGATTAAAACCACCAAAAAAAAGGAAAAGAATCTTAAAAAAACTGGTGTCCCTCCTATTAAAAATGACCAACTAAGTTCAGTGAACTTCACGGAGACCATTTCTGATTGATTCTTACTCTTGTGCGAATGAATACAGAAAACGCCAGATTTTTAAATCTTTTACTGTTCTTATCTTGGAGTGAGAAACAGAAATTGAGCAATATGTTCTGAGAAGGAAATTGCATTCTCAGTAAGTCAGCAATTATGCTCCAAAAACTGGATGTATAAGTCCAATTCTGAGGTGCAGACATTTTATGACTTACCCTGTGGTGGCCTGCTGGTTGAACATAGGAGAGCTTGAGAATAGTGTCTGGTACGAAAAAGTTACATTTGGTTTCAGAACTGCGATGCTGATCCAGAAGACAAGACGTCATTTTCATTATGAACAACTAATGACCAATAACAGAATCTCCAGACCAACCTGACCCAGAAAGTAAGTTTAGATATGCTCTCACCATCTCCCATTAATATATGCAGTCATATATATTCATCTAATGGAGAACACCAACATAGAAGGCAAAACTTTGCCCCTCTAGGCACCATTTTATATGAATGTGCATCACTCATGATCAACCAATTGACTGCTCCACTCTTGTATGGACCATAACAGAAAAAAGGTGTTGATGAGGAGAGCCTTATAATCCAAACAGAAACTTTTTTGAAAGATGTTTCATTAATTTTTATGCACTCCCCAAAAGAATAATCAGTGTTGTGGCTAGAAATGCTGAGCCATAATGATACTTGATTCACGGACCATACAAGAGCTCCTCCTCCAAGTGGCTGTCCAGAATCTCCAGATCATTGGGTGCATCCACCGGTTGTACCATTGAGGGTAGAGTGGCAAGACATATGTGCGAGCACACTCTGTACTATGTAATAATAAAATGATTTATTCACATATTATGTAATTTCTTGATTCAATATTCCTTGCAATAAAGAGGCAGTTTAAAGGAACCACTTTTGTCAGTAATACCAGTTCGCATACCATGTATATGAGTATATGACATTGGTTTTGAGCTTTTGCACAGCAGCTCTTGCATGACTGGTATGGACACCTGCATAATTAACACTTAGCTCATCCAGAGGTCACATAGAAAAAGCATTATTTGTGTACTTATGCAATTCCCTAAAACCAAAGTAAATTGTGACCAATTTAGCAAATTCAGTGGCCAAATAGATCATTTCTCCATTAATTTCATGAAAAAATCTTGTAAACAGAAGAAAAAAATGAAAGGCAAATGAACTATTAATCAGTCAATAGATCATCTTGTATAGGGATGATTTGGGGCTAATAAACACCCCAAGTGCCACCCAAATAATCAGATGCTCTAACCACCCCTGCTTTAAATTGATGTAGGATCAAAGGAGAATAATTTTGTTATCCTTCCAAGGGTTAAGGTATGTTTAGAGTTCATTAGTAAGGGTTAGAGTTAGGTTTATATATAGGGTGTTAAAGGTGGGGCTTCATGGTGGGGTTCAGGGACTAAAGAAATAACGGTTCAAGGACTAAATAATAATGTAGTTTTATAAAGGATTTAGAGCAAGGATCATTAGATTAGGGTAGATTGTAGACTATATAACAAAGGATTTTGCACTAATTGCTGCCTAGGCAATCACACCTAGGGTTCAAGTCAATCACACCTTGATTAGGATATATAGATTAAGAAAATTTTCTTCAATGAAGCAATCATTAATAAAATTTTGAGTTACAAAGAGGATATATAGATTTTACACATAAGATTTCTAATCCCACTCTAATTGGACTTCCAGAAAAAATAAAACTCTAAAATAGCAAATTTTTCATCACAAAGTGATACCTTGCCAGAATTTTGGCCATAATTTCCCTAAATCATATTGGATTCGTTACATCTTAGACTCACTGGAAAAGTAACCGAATAACCTTTCAAATGACATCAAAATCAAGCCAAACAAGTTTTAAGGTCAAAATAAAAGTGAAAGAAATAGAACATTCACTTCAATAAAATATAAATAAAACCAATTCTATTTGAAAATAAATAAAGGACCCCAAACAAACCTCAATTACTCAAAAATTAAAATTGTAGCCAAACAAGAATTTTAAATCCAAAATACCCTTGCATAAGTCCATCAAATTTGAGTATGGGCTGGTTTTACACCTCGCATCATTCTCCACTCGTTCGAAAAACTCGTCCCCCAAATTTGAAGTGATGAAGGATCAACACCATCGGATGACTTGAAAGGCATAACCATGTAACATATTTGAGATGAATTTTCTAATGTTAAAACATTTTCGCAATAATAGACTTTGTTGGCTTGTCTTTGAAAAAGTTCAATGTAGCAACTCCTGCTAAACCAAAGTCAATTTGGTGAGGAGATTATGTTATTAGAGTTTTGTGAGTGGAATAGAGAAGAAAAAAGAGAAAAGAACAATGAAAGGACCGAAGAGAAAATGTGAGAGACTAGTTCTCTCTCTCTCTCTCTCTCTCATATTGAATCTATACTGAAGATGTTACAAAATATATCTAGTGTACCATATTTTAACGAGTATACCCCCGTAACAGAAAAGATAACAGAAATACTCTCATTGTGTGGTACTCATGTTCTTCTACACTCCACCACAAGTTGGTATATAGATATCACACATACCTAGCTTGCCAATTATATTATGAAAATAAGAACTGCTAAACCATTTAGTTAGTAGGTCTAGTAGTTGGTCTCCAGTATTTGCAAAAGTTGTACAAATCCTACATGACTGTAGCATTTCCTTGATGAAATGTCGATCCACCTCTATATGTTTGATTCTATCATGTTGGATTAGATAATACATAATATTATTTACTACCTCTCATTATCACAGTATAAACTCATTAGCACACCAACAGAAAAAATAACTCAACCAAAAGAATCTGTAACCATAAAAGCTCACACACCCCATGAGGTATTAATGATCAAAATTCTTCTTATACACTCGACCTTGCAACTACTGAACGTTTCTTACACCTTCAAGTTGAAATTCTAGTCCCACTATCTTAAAAGGAGGGGGGGTGAAAAGGATATTACAATTTCAATTCGACCAACCTATAAATTTTTCTTTATTTTCTTAAGGCAAAATTAAAACCTAATAACATGCATTTACCTACAACTTTTGCAATATAAAATAGAAATAAAGGTGCACAAAGAAAATCACACAAATAAGTAAACACTTCTTTTATAGTGGCTTGGCAAGAGTGCCTACGTCCACTGTAGAAGCTCCTCACAAAGCAAATTAATTTTATTAATGATAACAACACATTACATGGAAAAATTAATTATAAAAACCAACACTATTGACAGTTTGGTGACTCCGGCAAACTAAGTGTCAACCCTCAGTGTTTCCGGCGAGGGTTAGAAAAACACTTTCAGTGACTCCGGTGAAGACACAGGAATTTGCAAAGGTTTTAAATGAAGAGTCGAATCTCTTCTTTTGAATGTGCTTCTCAGTAAGCATATTTTAATCAATGTATATCAGTAAGCTCTATAAATGAGCAGCAATGATGTAGAACAGATGTCACAAGAAGTTTTGTGAGTTACACACAAGAAAGGAAAAAGGCTCTAGTAGAAATCATGA